>SZWC01020884.1:3908-23211 GCA_023375785.1 Penium margaritaceum
CACATGCACATACACATACACATACACATACACATACACATACACATACACATACACATACACATACACATACACATACACATACACATACACATACACATACACATACACATACACATACACAAACACATGATATACATATGTATATGTTTATGTATATGTATATGTATATGTATATGTATGCCGAGGACCAGCAGGAATCCAAGGTCTCCCCTCGGGGTCGCTTGTGTGCCTTCATTGGCATCTCCCCGCGGTCGAAGGCCTGTCGCTTTTGGGACCCCACTCGCCGTCGCATCATTGAGCCCCGTGACGCGCTGGTTTTTTCGTCACTCACATACCGTGACCTGACTTCAATCACAGCCCTCTCCGCAGCCCATGTCCCCTCCTGTGAGGGTCCTCAACGGATGGGGGAGATCTCTTCTCCAGCGACCATCCCTCGTTCGGCAAATGTGTCCGCTTGAGCCCCCTCCCGATCTCCAGCCCTTGATGATCCGGCTATCATTGCCGTCGGTCCGGAGTTCTTGCATGTACACCCTGTTTCACACCCCACAGGTACCTCTTCTCTCACGCCTCCTCCTGCACCATCACCTGTGTCTACCAGCACCCCTGCTCCTGCGTCTGACCCAGTCTTGCCTACTCCCGTGCCTACGTCTGCTGACCCTACGGTCTCAGTGTCCGGGCCAGCCTTGCCCGCTGTCATCCCGAGCTCAGTGTCCCCCACACACGCATCTGCGCGCACGGCATCTCCGACTGCCTCATCTCAGCCCTCACCAGCTGTGGTTGCACCTGTTCCTATGGTCGTACCTGTCTCTGAGCTTGAGGTGCGCCCCTCGACCTCCGATTACTCCCGTGAGCCCGGTGGCCGCCTTCAACCACTAGACTCTGGAGCTCACTGAGCGTCGGGTCCCGGACCCAGGCGTTCCACCCGCAGCATCGCAAGCGGTGATCCAGGCACAAAGGCCTTAGGCCTGAGTGTCCGCACCGAGCTTTCAGAGGTACATCCAGCGTGCCCTGTAGGGCACGACCTGGTCACTCGCGAGTTCCACATCGTCTGTGACGCGGCAGCTGATCTCGTGGCCGTCAGGCCCGACACTGAGGCGTGTGCACTCACCACGCAGAGTTCCCCCTCTATGGCGCCTGACCCTGGCACATTGAGGGAGGTTCTCTCATCGCAGGATGCCGATGCCTGGCGAGCTGCTTGCGAGGATGAGCTTTGCGCTCTCCGAGAGCACATTGTCTATGAGCTTGTCGCCCTTTCCCCTGGGAGGAAGGCGATCCAGGTCAAGTGGGCCTTTCCCAAGAAGGTGAAGCCGGATGGCTCACTTGAACGCTACAAGGCCCGCTTGGTCGTCAAGGGGTACTCTCAGATTGAGGGAGTCGATTACACGGACACCTTTGCCCCTGTCGGCCGCATGACCTCAGCTCGAGCTCTGTTCGGTGTAGTGGCTCAGCATGACTAGGAACCGCACCAGATGGATGTGAACAATGCGTTCCTCCATGGCTCTCTGGATGAGGAGGTTTGCGTTGCTCACTCACCAGGTTTAGAGGATGGTGACAAGGTCTGGCGCTTGTACGAGTCCTTGTACGGCCTCAAGCAGTCTCCACGGTGTTGGAACCGGGAGATCTCTGGCACTTTGACGCACGCACGATACGTACAGAGCAAGGTAGGCCCCTCGCTCTTCATCCTACCGACACCCGAGCGGTTCACTGCCATCCTGGTCTATGTTGATGACCTCCTGATTGCGTCTTCGTCCCTGGAAGTCGTAAAAGAGACCAAGGCTGTCCTGCAGACTGCCTACAGGATGAAGGACCTCGGTCCTGTATCGGTGTTTCTTGGTATGGAGATCGTGCGAGATCGCAGACATCCGACATTGTTGCTGCATCAGGCCCGATACGCACGAGTCGTGGTCGAGCGCTTCAGCGATCTCCTTGGTGCAGTGCCATCCGCTTCCACACCTCTTACACCCGATGGGCAGGATGCCCTCAAGGTGGATGATCCTACACAGCTGGGGGAGACAGTGGACGTGACCTTGTACCTCCGTCTCATCGGATCTCTGTTGTACCTGGCCACCACCACGCGTCCTGACATCGCATTCGCCGTCAACCTCCTCGCTCAGTTCTTGCAGGCTCCACGTGGGAGAGTCCTTCACGCGATTGTGCGAGTGGTACGGTACGTGGTCTCCATGCCGTACCTCGGACTCTGCTTTTGTCGGCAGTGTTTGGTGGTCCTTGACGGCTACACTGACAATGACTGGGCTTGGAGCCCTGATGGGCGCAGTTGTACTAGCTACGTGTTTCTGCTTGGTGGTACCGCATTGTCTTGGCGAAGCGGGAAGCAGGGCTGCATTTCACGTAGCTCGTCAGAGGCAGAGCATGTTGCTTTGGGCGCAGGGGCTTCTGAGGCAGTATGGCTGCAATCCTTGTTTCTTGAGCTTGGGCAGTCACTACCCGCCATTGTGCTGCGCTGCGATAACCAGAGTGCTCTCGCCATTGCGGAGAACTCTGTTGTTTTTCATGCTCGCACAAAGCACGTTGCCGTTGAGCATCACTTCATTCGTGATCTAGTGGAGCCACGCGTGATCTCCATCATGTGGGTTGGTACTGACATGCAGCGTGCTGATTTCTTGATGAAGGGACTTGCTCACGGAAAGTGCCTGGTGGCCATTCGTTCTGTTGGGCTTCACCCCGTGCGTGAGTGGTTGAGTGTGGGATGTGCGTCTGCGTCTCATTTGTTTGTGTCACTCACTATTGTGTTCGTACCAGTGCAGCACGCGTACGGACATGCGTACCATCGGGTCATGGGGGAGTGTTGTGCTTTGTGCCGTTCCTGTACAGTTTACTGTGACCACTTGGCCGTGTCCATACTCGTGCAGATCCCTGAGGCGGGCGGCCCTGGTGGCACCGGCGCGACGATAGGCGGCGGACTACCAGCTTGGAGCTCGCCGACCACAATACCAAAGCCCCAGATGCCACCGGGACTCTCTATTGTGTCTTCTACATGTTGAAGGCGGCTTTCGGCGGACTCGCCATGAGGCCTATTTGCATGTTTTACCTCTTCGCAAGCGACCATTCCTCGCCAGAATGATGTGTCCGTTCGAGTCCCCTCTCGATCTCCAGCACTTGATGATCCGGCTATCATTGCCGTTGGTCTAGAGATCCCGCCTGTCCAGCCAGCTTCGCACCCCACAGGTACCACTGCTCCCACGCCTCCTCCTCCATCACCTTCTGTGTCCACTGGCACCCCTGTTCCGGCGTCTCACCCAGCCCAGTCCACTCCTGTCTCTACGTTGGCTGACACTCCTGTCTCAGTGTCCGAGCCTGCCTTACCCGCTGTCATCCCCAGCTCAGTGTCCCCCAGACACGCATCTCCACGCACGGCATCTCCAACTGCCTCGTCTCAGCCCTCACCAGCTGTGGTCGTACCTGTCCCTGTGGTCGTACCTGTTCCTAAGCTTGAGGTGCGCCCCTCGACCTCCGGATACTCCCGTGAGCCTGGTGGTCGCCTTCAACCACTGGATTCTAGAGCTCAACGAGCGTCGGGTTCTGGACCCAGACGTTCCACTCGCAGCATTACGAGCGGTGATCCAGGCACAAAGGCCTTAGGCCTCAGTGTCCGCACTGAGCCTTCAGAGGTACACCCAGCGTGCCCCATCGGGCACGACCTGGTCACTCGCGAGTTTCATATCGCCTGTGACGCAGCAGCTGATCTCGTGGCCGTCAGGCCAGACACTGAGGCGTGTGCACTTGCCACGTAGAGTTTCCCCTCTATGGCGCCGGACCCGGGCACATTGAGGGAGGCTTTCTCATCGCAGGATGCTGATGCCTGGCGAGCTGCTTGCGAGGATGAGCTTCGCGCTATCCGAGAGCACGAAGTCTACGAGCTAGTCGACCTTCCCCCTGGGAGGAAGGCGATTCACGTCAAATGGGTCTTTCGCAAGAAAGTGAAGCCGGATGGCTCACTGGAACGCTACAAGGCCCGCTTGGTCGTCAAGGGATTCTCTCAGATTGAGGGAGTTGATTACACTGACACCTTTGCCCCTGTCGGCCGCATGACCTCAGCTCGAACTCTGTTCGGTGTAGTAGCTCANTTCGCGCTATCCGAGAGCACGAAGTCTACGAGCTAGTCGACCTTCCCCCTGGGAGGAAGGCGATTCACGTCAAATGGGTCTTTCGCAAGAAAGTGAAGCCGGATGGCTCACTGGAACGCTACAAGGCCCGCTTGGTCGTCAAGGGATTCTCTCAGATTGAGGGAGTTGATTACACTGACACCTTTGCCCCTGTCGGCCGCATGACCTCAGCTCGAACTCTGTTCGGTGTAGTAGCTCAGCATGACTGGGAACTACACCAGATGGATGTGAACAACGCGTTCCTCCATGGCTCTTTGGATGAGGAGATCTATGGGGCTCAGCCACCAGGCTTTGAGGCCGGTGACAAGGTCTGGTGCTTGCGCAAGTCCTTGTACGGCCTCAAGCAGTCTCCACGGTGTTGGAACCGAGAAATCACTGGCACCTTGACTCACGTAGGATACGTACAGAGCGAGGCAGACCCCTCACTCTTCATCCTACCGACACCCGAGCGGTTTAACGCCATCCTGGTCTATGTTGATGACCTTCTGATCGCGTCTCCATCCCTGGAGGCCGTGAAGGAGGCCAAGGCTGTCCTGCAGACCGCCTACAGGATGAAGGACCTTGGTCCTGCATCGGTGTTTCTTGGTATGGAGATTGTGCGAGATCGCAGACATCGGACACTGTTGCTGCATCAAGCCCGATACGCACGAGTCGTGGGGGAGCGCTTTAGCGATCTCCTTCGTGCAGTGCCCACTGCTTCCACACCACTCACACCTGATGGGCAGGATGCCCTAAAGGTGGATGGCCCTACACAGCTGGGGGAGACAATGGACGTGACCTTGTACCTCCGTCTTATCGGATCTCTGATGTACCTGGCCACTACCACGCGTCCCGACATCGCTTTCGCCGTCAACCTCCTCGCTCAGTTCTCGCAGGCTCCACGTGCGAGAGCTCTTCACGCGGCTATGCGAGTGGTACGATACGTGGTCTCCACACCGTATCTCGGATTCTGCTTTTGTCGGCAGTGTTCGGTGGTCGTTGACGGCTACATTGACAGCGACTGGGCTTGGAGTCCTGACGGGCGAAGTCGCACTGGCTACGTGTTTTTGCTCGGTGCTACCGCTTTGTCTTGGCGAAGCGGGAAGCAGAGGTGCATCGCATATAGCTCGTCGGAGGTAGAGAATGTGGCTTTGGGGGCAGGGCCTGCTGAGGGAGTTTGGCTGCAGCGCTTGTTTCTTGAGCTTGGGCAGTCAGTACCCGCCATTGTGCTGCGTTGCGACAACCAGAGTGCTCTCGCCATTGCGGAGAACTTTGGTGTTTTTCATGCTCGCACAAAGCACATTGCCGTTGAGCATCACTCCGTTCGTGGTCTGGTGGAGCGACGCGTGATCTCCATCATGTGGGTTGGCACTGACTTGCAGCGAGCTGATTTCTTGACGAAGGCACTTGCCCGCGGAAACTTCTTGGTGGCCATTCGTTCTGTTGGGCTTCGCCCCGTGCGTGACAGTAGTGGAGTGTGGGATGTACGTTGCCGTCTCATCTGTCTGTGTCACTCACTATGTGGTTGTACCAGTGCTGCACGCGTATGGACATGCGTACCATCGGGTCATGGGGGAGTGTTGTGCTTTGTGCCGTTCCTGTACAGTTTACTGTGACCACTCGGCCGTGTCCATACTCNTGCAGATCCCTGAGGCAGGCGGCCCTGGTGACACCGGCGCGACGACAGGCGGCGGACTACCCGTCTGGAGCTGACCGACCACTGTTCCAGAGCCCCAGATGTCACTGGGACTCCTTGCTGTGCCTTCTACGTCTTGCAGGCGCCTTTCGGCGGACTGGGCATGAGGCCCATTTGCATGTTTTTGCATTTTACACTCGCTGTCAGTCGATGGATGCATGCATGTGACAAGTCGTTATGTGCGTCTTTTGTTTCTGCATGTCTAGGTTCAGACGGCGTAGGATTCTGACATGTGTGCGCAGAGTTATGGCCAAAACAGTGGTTTTGGGCCGGTTTTAGGACAGCTCTTGGACTGCTGCGTGCGACACCCGCCGTGCGCCGCGGCAGGTATTTGTGCCCTGGACCTGTCAGTTGTCATTACTCTCTGCATATGCTGTATTGAAGCATTCTGACACTTTGACTTGTGTCTCCTAGCCAAACCCTTGCCGTTGTGTGTACAACCTGTGACTGTCGTCACCGTCTGACTAGGCACTGATGCTCGGTCAGCGGCTGTGCTGCTAAGAAGCTTCTACGCACTTTCTCAGTTTTTGGATTGTATTTTCACTATCTGTCGATGGATGCATGCATGTGACCAGTCGTAGCGTGTGTCTTTTGTTTCTGCACGTCTAGGTTCAGACGGCGTAGCATTCTGACATGCATGCGCAGAGTTACGACCAGAACAGTGGTTTTGGGCCAGCTTTTGGACAGCTCTTGGACTGCCGCGTGCGACACCCGCTGTGCGCCGCGGCAGGTATTTATGCCTTCGACCTATCATTTGTTAACTCTCTCTGCATATGCTATATTGAAGCATTCTGACACTTTGTCTTGTGTCTCCTATTCAAACCCTTGTTGTATTGTGTACGACCTGTGACTGTTGTCACCGTCTGATCAGGCACTAACGCCCAGTCAACGGCTGCGTTGCTAGGAAGCTTCCACGCATTTTCTCATGGTGATGCCGAACGTCCGAACGATGATGTCCTCGCGGGCCTCCATTGACTTCGACATTCGTAACCCCGACAATGTTTTGAGAAAATGGGGGCAAAGTAGCGATAATTCTCCGAATTGGGGCGACCTGTTGAACAAAGAAAGAATTGGGGGTGTTCTAGGCAGTTGTTTTCGGAATGGGGGCGACCTAGTTATTTGTCTTAGAATGGGGATGTCTCATACATGGTCGTCCGAAAATGGGGGCGACCTGGGAATTAGGCGCAAAATGGCATCGCGTGGCAGGTTCCGTGATGTCCTGTTCGTTTTGTCAAAAAAATGCAAAAATATGCTAAAATATTTGTTTCGTCACATTGCTGGACCCCGCAGAACTGTACCGATCCACCAATAAAAATGTGTTTGCGATGTTTTTTCAACAATCGAACCGATTGTGAAAGGTTTGATCTGTAATCCGAAACTGTTTTTCAGGTTCTGTTTGGATTCGACCGAGTTGGCCGGGAGAAGTTGAATCAATATCGCAGTTTTAAGTAGTCCCCCTTGGAACTCCCAATTCGAACCGGTCAAATCCGACGTCGTCGTCCATTGACATCGTCGACAGCTGCAGGAATCCTTTACCTAGACGTCCGGCTTCGACCTGAGTCAATAGCAGATGTTTCGACGGTGGATCAGAGTCGACTTCTCCGGCGGCAATTTGGTCGAATCCAAACGGGTTCTTAATGTTTTGCTCACCTGCGAAGAATCCTTGTCTGACGCCGGACGACCTCAATGGCTGCAAGTGCATTCCACTGTTTTCTGATCCAGTGACACTGTCGTGCCACGGCGAACTGTTCGGTAGCGCGAGGCGTTCCCCGGACGCTTTGGGCATCACCTACCAAACATCAATGATTGGGCTGGCCAAGCCGTTTCCCGGACGTCCAGAAGATCGGAGGCCAAATCCGCCGGTTTCGACACGAAAATGAAAACATCGTCGAACTGAAATTCCCTGGTTTTCTGATAAGAAAGATACGGAAAGACTTCCGCACGTCACTTGAGAAACGTCGAGGAGTGGTGGAAGTCAGCTCGTTTTGTCCACCGCACAGTGCTCGTCACGTGGGCTGCGTAGCCGAAACTTCTCACGCAGCATTGCAAACACCACGTCACAGGAGTTACCACTTGAACTCAACCCACCGTAACTTCCCGCGGTGAGTTCAGTCCATAAAGCGCCTCTACTCGTTGGTCGCAAACGACATTCAACGTGGGATCTTTCTTCCTCGCCTTGAAGGCGCCGGAATTCTCGAGACCTCATTCATTGAGCAATTGCGTAACAGCATCGCTCGCAAAACTGTGGGTTTTCATGAAATATTGTGACCGAGAAGAGTTTGTGCGACGTGCTACACCTCGAGGGCTGCACCAACTGATTAGCACCTACATGCCAATGTAACATAGTTTGAATTCAGTGCTGTGACACAATAACATGGGTCAACGCTGACATTCTCACGCCACAAACCCCCTGAAAATGTCACATAGTACCATTATGCCAAATTGAGTTGTTATGCGCAACGCTATGAGAACAAATGCCCGACGACGACCGTTGACACAAAAATCTGGAGAGAGAAGAAAGGAATATTATGAACAAGGGAAGTGATAGAAGGGAAATATTTTGTAGAATGAAAAAAATGGACAATCACTACATCATGCAACGTCTCCCTACCGTGCATGTAGCTCTACAACTGTACAAAAAACATCTTTGCTCCTTACTGAAGGTAGAAGCATAAAGAGTTATTTTTTTCATCGAATATTTGAAAGATGAATGTTTTTCGACACAATATTCAACATTGAATCACACAAATTCAGCAGTTATGAATCATGAAATTGGAGTTTTCGAATTTGCATTTTCTTCACCATGCATGGGAGAAATGTTTGCAAGCTATAACAACAAAAAAATAGCCTCACGTTTGGAAAATAGAACAACAAAAACAAATTTCCATAAAATTTTAAAATTCTTTTCCATTAGATAAGACATCGATAGTGCAATTCTCCCCAATCATAATGCCCATACATGTCTACCCTACATTTTTTGCCCTTTTCTCAGTGAATATCCTTCTTGTTGGGGCCCATTCTACTTGAAAAGTGATTCTTAAAGCTCAATGGAGTTTTCATGAAATGACCCATCTCATGGTAAACTTGTCCCATGTACTTGGCTGAAAGAGACCCTACATTTCCCAGTTCCTTTAAGATTTGTTCAATATTAATGGAATCTCACAACAAAAAAAGTCTTCTTAAAAAAACTTAAAGGAAGCACTCACATAGAGCACATGAGAATTAATGTCTGGCTCTTATTCATATTGTGAAAAAATCCATATCTTTCTCTTGGAAAAAGTATGTCAGTTGAATTTCATGTAGATGACAAATGTTATCGTCCGATTGATTATTTTCATTCTTCAACTACACAAATGACAATGTAATCATTTAGTACATCAAAACTGATTTTAATTAATAGTATAGTTCGCCAACAACTTGATCATTACGGAAACATCATTCAACTTCATAGGTAGCTTTTAGATTCTCAAAGAAGACAAACTTTCCAATAACAAAACTTATACATAGGAAAAGTACATAACATGATAGTTCTTGGTGGATTTTTTAGCCACCCATTATGAAGTCTATAACAAAACCCACGAAATTGAGTGGATGCACCATTTTTACCACATCTAGTTGACAAAAAAAAATTATCATTCTTCATATGGGACCGCCTCAAAACGGGGGAGGCTACAAAAAATTGAGCATATAATCAAACAATATTGATGAAATGGCATGCGGTGGGCTTACTAAGGAAGTTTTGACAAGAAATGTCTTGGTTTTTTGGAATTCTTGGCATACTCATTCACACGAGAAACTACTTTTCTCCCATAGGTTCCTCATAATGTACACCCATTAGTTTTGTCTAGCATAACTTCCCTACGTTGAGGATGTAGCAACTATTCTGGATGGTAGAATTTTCAAAATTACATGCACATTAGATTAGTTTTTCTAGATTACACATGTTAAGAGCATTTTGGTGCGTGTGGCATTCTACTTATCCATGGGATATATTTTCTTCCATATACTCGTTGAGAAGTTATTTCTCACTCAACTTTTGTTAAAAGGTCACATTTACCATTTGACGTGAGAGAAAGTAGTGTATGGTACTGAATAAAGTACACATAGAGTTTTTTTTTTGGGAATTTGGACATACATAAACAATAAAATGTTTTCATATTTTGTAATGATTCTTGGGCTAATGGAGGCTCCCACGATGTATACTCAAAGCTTCTTCTTGTGACTTAATGATCCATGCTAGATGAATAACCTAGGGTTAGAAGGCATGAGTAACACATCCACATGTAGTGGCATGATAATGAACTAATTCACATAATAAGGTCTAACATTGCTAAATCTCCTTGATCTTGATCATGTAACTCACAATCAAGATCCTTCGTATCTTACTGAACATCGCTAAAGCGCACTATACACAATAGTGGAGTTAGTGCCTATTTCTTATGGATCCTACTTGTACGGAGTAACACATGTCCGCCAAGTGCCAAAGTGTATGGAATTCCTCATCCGAGAAAAATGCATGCATGTTACCGTAATCGCCATCATTTACCACAAACCATGGAGCCATATATACAGGTTACCTTTTGCGTCAGAAGTACCAATAGTGGAACTTCATTCGTGACTTGAATTTTATCTGTTCTGCTCGAGCCATCCCTAATGAACCTCAAATAAAGTTGCAAGGCTCTTGAATACGGTGAGAATGTGACCATGTAAATTTGGTTATTTCCATGAATGAAGCAAATGATGTTCTACATGTTACTAATGTTAACGGAGGTAAGCACCGGGGATCTTGTGAGTGTGAAAAACCACCACTTACCACTAGATCCTAATATGTATGTATTCAACTTCACATGTACTTCAAAACACATACATAACAGATGCTTCACCATTTTTTACATTCTATTTGAAATAAAATTTCATGCTCATCAGACATGGAGTTTAGACCTGGACTGGAGGAAGAGTGACAAGGGATAAAACTATGAGGAGGCCTGCCTTTTGCCATCATGGTAGTGTAGACAATATGAGACTACACAATGGAAAATGCATGAAAATATTATGGTTTTGAATGAAGTGACCATGTTTTTGAAGTGCGGATAATGACAACATCATGCGTTTGAATGGAATGCTGGTGCATCATTTGAACTAGGATAAGTGATTAATTTCGTGATGTAAAAGAACCAAGGCGACAAGTGTAACCCTACATTATCTAGATCATCATACTTATAGTATAGCATACGTGCGACACCATGTGCGTGACACTCTAGCAAAGAACATCACGATGTGATTGGTAATGCATTTCATTATTCTACACTCATAATTATGCGAGTCCTTTAGGTATCTCTATGTAACGTGGTCAAAGAAGTACATTTGAGAGGTTATCATAAGAGAGTGAATAAAACTTGCGGGCTTCATTATTATGCTTTGTAAAAAATCATTTAATCTTATTTATTGATGTAGATGTGGTGCATCAACCTTAAAGTGGTGGATTTTGTAGAGGACTCAAAGTCCTTGTTCATGTGTCCTTTTTACACTTGTGGCGTGAACTGGTAAGCATGAAATCACAACTACCTCTTCTTCATAGGTGAGATTTTTCTAGCATTTGTCAAGAATGGCCCAAGTATCCAAATGACACATACCTCTTTGGCCATAGGAGACTAATAAAATTAGACGTAGTTACTATTTTTGTAGCTGTTTATGGATGTAAAACTTCAAAAGCTAGACCCGCTTCGTGTGCTTTACATTTCAAAGAAAATGTGCAAACTCATCACTAGCACCTATCAATACAGAAAAACTACCATCTTCCTCACGCTCAAACTATCATAGAGATAATCCTTAACTTGGAGTAAATTTGGGCTGTCTATGCCCCATCCATACGCACATTGACCATAATTTGCCTCTATTATGAAAAAGAGGAGGTTAAGATCCCACATGAAATGTGGTTTCCACTGTTTTTGCCTTAACCATGTTGAGGCCACAATACATTCAATAATTAAGAGAGGTTAAACACAAGGCCGTGGGACAATTTGGAAAACCATATTATCTTTTCTTCACATATTTTTCGAATCACACTTGGTTCTTAAACACTTACTACATGAAAACTGAAGTAGCCAGAGCTACTTCTCCTTTGTTACGACAAGCCGTCTACCGAGCGACATCACCAGATTGAAGGTAGATGTATTGACGCTTTCTCATAAATGGTGGGCACTGCACATGGATGTATGAGCAAAAATTCATGAGCAATACACTCTGGTAAGTTTACATGCACGTCTTGAAACGTTTTGAATTTTGGCATACTTTTTGTGCATGCTTGTGAAATCTTGTTGTCATCCGGAATTAAGACAAGAACTTGTGTACATTTGTACTCATTCTCAAAGCCGCGTTCCCAACTTACGAGTTGAGCATTCTTGGTGTCATCATGTGTATCCTATATGAATGTTAGAGGGGTGGAACCTATATAGTTTGCTTTATAGACATGTGTCTATGTAGTGCTCGATGTGAGTAGTGGGAAAGAATTTGTGCCAACCACATAAGCTTCAAGGCATCATGAGCACATGTGCTTGTGGTGCCCCAAAAAGCGTGCTCAAAACTTTTAAGAGGTAGGAACAATAGCTGAAGCTGAATTCATGGCATTATTCGTGCAATATAGAATGTTTGGGTAGATTGTGAAATAAATGAATGAGAAGACCGGGTTGAGGCAAGCAGGAGCAACCATAATGAAGATGATTTTTGATCCATTATTCACAAAGATCTTAGATATGCAAAGGATGTGACAGAAGTAAAGGAGGAAAAGGAGGAGGGAACATAAGGTATTGCAATAAACGAATAGATCTCTGTAACAATACAAGCAACTATGATAATTTATTTTACTCATATGGTATGGTAAATGTCATTTCAAAATGATTTCAATTTGTGAATCATCCTATGTGCTAGCATGTAAGTGAGAATGCATGTTGACACATGACAAGATGGTGAATTCATGGAAGATTTATCATTAAAGAATGATGTCCACCAAGAGAAGGGTTATAGCAATGGACTTGTGGCAATTTTGGGTTAAAAGCTCCGGAATGCAAACAATTCTCTTTAGCATGATTTCTCCTCGAAGTTGTTCTTCCCTGGTTGCCAAAGAGCATCATAGCCCTTGTTAAAATAATTCTTTCAAAAGAACACATACACACACACCCTCATGAATGAAGAAACACCCACACACACACAAACACAAACAAAAGAACACACCCACTCTCTCACGCTCGCTCACATTCATTTTCAAACAAATACACGCACACACACACACACACACACATAAATACAAACAAAAATTCACACACACACACACACACACACACACACACACGTACACACACACACACACACACATACACACACACACACACACACGCACACACACACACACACACACACACACACACACGTACACACACACACACACACACATACACACACACACACACACACGCACACACACACACACACACACACACACACACACGTACACACACACACACACACACATACACACACACACACACACACGCACACACACACACACACACACACACACACACACGTACACACACACACACACACACATACACACACACACACACACACGCACACACACACACACACACACACACACACACACGTACACACACACACACACACACATACACACACACACACACACACGCACACACACACACACACACACACACACACACACGTACACACACACACACACACACATACACACACACACACACACACACACACACACACACACAGAGAAGTAAGAAAGGATCACATAGTTACATCGTGTTTGTTTGAACATCATCATTGCATAACATGCGTCAAGAAATTACCTTAATGGATGAGCATCTTAAGATATGTGATTTACCATTTATAACAAGCACTTTGCGATAACAATTTTATGGTATCTGCACGAGGATCATTGTTCATTGTGATAAAATGAAAGGATTCTCAAGGATGGGTTATTATATGTTTGTAAGTAATCAAATGTAGATCAAATTTCCATAATGACAACTTTACGTCCCAGTTCACCCACATTGGCATCAATTCATACTCCACATAGCTTTTGTGGATGAATCTAAGTTATCGCGACTTGAAACCTTCCAGAGAATGATCACTTGGGTCCTTTTCATTGAGTGTATAGACACACACACACACACACACACACACACAGACATACATACACACACACACACACACACACACTCTCTCTCTCTCTCTCTCTCTCTCTCTCTCTCTCTCTCTCTCTCTCTCTCTCTCTCTCTCTCTCTCTCTCTCTCTCTCTCTCTCTCTCTCTCTCTCTCTCTCTCTCTCTCTCTCTCTCTCTCTCTCTCTCTCTCTCTCTCTCTCTCTCTCTCTCTCTCTCTCTCTCTCTCTCTCTCTCTCTCTCTCTCTCTCTCTCTCTCTCTCTCTCTCTCTCTCTCTCTCTCTCTCTCTCTCTCTCTCTCTCTCTCTCTCTCTCTCTCTCTCTCTCTCTCTCTCTCTCTCTCTCTCTCTCTCTCTCTCTCTCTCTCTCTCTCTCTCTCTCTCTCTCTCTCTCTCTCTCTCTCTCTCTCTCTCTCTCTCTCTCTCTCTCTCTCTCTCTCTCTCTCTCTCTCTCTCTCTCTCTCTCTCTCTCTCTCTCTCTCTCTCTCTCTCTCTCTCTCTCTCTCTCTCTCTCTCTCTCTCTCTCTCTCTCTCTCTCTCTCTCTCTCTCTCTCTCTCTCTCTCTCTCTCTCTCTCTCTCTCTCTCTCTCTCTCTCTCTCTCTCTCTCTCTCTCTCTCTCTCTCTCTCTCTCTCTCTCTCTCTCTCTCTCTCTCTCTCTCTCTCTCTCTCTCTCTCTCTCTCTCTCTCTCGATATCACACACACACACACACCCACACATACCTACACAGACACACCAAAACAAATAAAGTAACACATAGTCTCATTGTGATTTTAGAATGTTATCCTATAGAAGATGTGTCAAGGAATTACCGTAAAAAACGAGCATCTTAAAATGGGTTCTTTACCACTAATACTTAGCACTTTTTTGTGATAAACAATTTACGTTATCTACGCTAGGATCATTGTTCTTTTTTATAAAATGATAGGATCCTCATGGATGGGTTTTTACATGTTAGAAAACAATAAAAGGTAGATCAAATTTCAATAATGAAAACCTTACATTCTAATTCATCCATGTTAGGATCTCTTTATGCTCCCAATTGATGTCTTGGATGAATCGAAGATATGCGTACTTGAGACCTTCTTGAGGAAGATCACTAGGGTCCTCCAAATTACAGGTATAAACAATGAGTCTCATTTCGAAAAAGGATGGCAAAGAACTACTGCACTTTCATTTGAAAGGTTGTCAAAAGTAAGTTTATGTTTTATTTTAAGTGAAGTGTGATGTGATATCTTGCGCAAACGCAAAATATGACGGCTTCAACACAAACACAATATAGGTATTTTGTTTAAGGGCTCGTTCATGTCCGGCCCCATTTTCTTTGTGCCTTGCGTCATTTGAATTTCAAAGTTTGATCTTTTCACATCAAACGCTAGCGGCTTGAGTGCCGAGGCACACTTCAGGCTCTTATGTTGCGTTTGTGACTTGTGTGCTTGACAGAATGTCATTTCGTCCTTATGTCCTATTCCCAACCCTGGTACTTCTAGAATCACTTGCATTTTGTTTAATAGTGGTTGTTATGGAACCTCTTAGCTGTATTCACACCTTCAGTACCTCCTCCATGCCATGGTGGCTCTACTTGATATCACATCATACTTTCAACCCAACAGTCCAAGGAGTACGAAGACATGTTGAAGCATAGTGCGGAGAAGTCGAAGAATTGTGAGGTAGCCCACCCACGCCACATGCGTTTTCAGGGCTGTCCGCCTAAGGTCGTGGACGTGCACACTTTCGCTCGCTACGTCATGCAACCATCGTTGAGTCCTGCATCTGCTCCTCTTGGCGTTGACAGTTCGACATGCTTGATTTTGGCGACGCGAACAAGGAGATGGAGGAGTACGACAAAGAGTCCAACTTGCCACCTGCTATGATACCATTCACAATTTCTGCCTCGTAATTGTCCTCACAAAGTAGCACATCTTCCTCGACGTTCCGTCCGTACCGCAACTGGTTTGAAGAGGGACATGGAAGAATTATTCAAGTTGTTCTGGTGGATCCTAAGCATGGATCTTATGGCAAGACACTCCGTTACCTGTGAATGGCCTATCCTAAACCTAGTGGGAATTTCCCGTATGACAAATTGTCGATTGCCACTATCCGTTAGTAGTTCAACAATCTATGCAAGATGCGCTTGAAGGTTCATAATATGCTATTGAAGAGCTCAAAGACACTATGCAATTATTGTGTAACTATACAAAAAAGTGCATATGGCTCTCATGGGAGCCCGGGCTACTTAAAAAAGGACCAGAAGCTGAAGCGACACATGACCGACATTCTTCTCAGTATGCCCCCACAACGGAGTTCCCATAAATGAAATCATCATCTGACACACCATGTTGCCTGTGTGTTAGGGTGATGGGCTTAGCGCGCTAAAGAAAGAATTTTTTGAGAAACTGTTTTATGTGATGTTTCGTTGCAACTTCGTGCCCTGTGAGTTGAAGTGGACATGAGGTTGTGTTATCTCGATGTCACAACACATTCCCCATCATTGGTCAAAGCAATGTGAGTAGATATACCTTAGGGTTGCGGTCTTCGTTAAGTTGTACGGCATCGGCAAGAAGTTTGTAGTGAATGCCGCCCACACTCGAATGCAATATGTGCCATTGCGGGACACTATGTACTCCACTCTTCGAAGCAAGCATGTCCCTGTTTTTGGTAGGGATGACAAGCAAAGCACCACAATGGTCCTGGCCTTTTCCTTAGCTGGGGAGGGTTATTCCTTTTTTATGGCAAAGAAGTTGCTCGACCATGGGACCGTGGACCTCGGCATGATGTTGGTGAAGGAGGCATCAGTTGGATGGTTGTTTGACGCCTTACTTAGCCTTAGTGATCTTTGAGACCTCGTGAAGCGCGCTTTAGTGTCTGCTGGGTTGTCCAAGGTGGGGCAGCGCGAGTTTCACGAACATGCGACCAATGATATCGTCACGTTTTTGCGTAACCCCGTTGTTGAGAGTTGCAAAGAAGATTTTTTTGACATCGTTGAATCTCTGTGATCGTGCTTATCCATGTATTCACACTTGTCTGTTCAATACAGCTTGTTCTCTCTCACTCGAGCTTCCCACTCCACACCATGCTATCGCTCGTGCATTTATTCCCATTCCTAAGACACAAAGGCTCGAACCCATGCATTGTTTGCCGTAATTTGTGTAGTAGACCATTTTACAAAATGGTATTTTTACACACACACACAAAATAAAACCTCAGAGATATACCAACATCAACGTATTGAAAAAAAAGTATTTTTGGAACCTTAAAATTGCTAGTACGATACCTTACATCGCAAGAAGCGGAATATAGACCATAGGATCATCAAAAGAACAAAATGTGTTGATTACTAAGAACAATAGAATATCAAAATGTAAAATGAATGCCAGACTATGGTCAACTTGAATAGCGAAGCACATCATTAATGCTCTTTTGTCCATAAATTGACCAACTTGATTTCGCCACAGTTATACTTGTGCTTAGTGGAGGGTAGACATCTCGCTATGACAACCCTCGTATCATACATAAGCAACCTTATATCATGTTCAACCTTAATCCTCATAACAATTTCTTAATCTTTCAGCCAAGTTGTGATGTCCACAGGGACTTCGCTTCCTAGTGTAGTCCAACCATTGAATACCTTGATGTTTGTAGCTTAAGGACTGTGCAGCAAAATCGAGTTCATACGATTTTCAGTTCAGAAGAACATCGTTGCTACCATTGCTCAAAACAATTCATACGAACTCGTGATGTCATCGAGTTCTCTTTTCCACCAGGTGAAATCTGACTTTACGGTTATTTCTTCAACTTGGGCAAGCAACATCGTCGATCCCCTTTTGGTCTTCATTATGCTGAACGATACTCGCTTTTGCTCAAACTTTGTTGTGTAATCGTCGACGACAGATTTCCATCGTGTTTCCTATGCCACGGGTGGCAAGAAATCTGTGATGTTAAAAGAATACAAGTCTTGCTGCGCGCCACGAGAGCCATTTCTCAGGGAAACCAACAATTTTCTGTCGAGAAGCAAGAGGTCGGTGCAAAGTGTTCCACACTGGGACGAAGAGTTCCTCACATACGTACCCATGTTTTGTTCTCAAGCCATAATCTATTCTTTGCACTTACGGACCATGAATTCTCTCAGACGCATTAGAGTGCATGGCACATTCTGGGGAAGGGAAAAGTTCCCAGGGTTCTATGCCGTGTGTTGAATATGCATTATGATTATGATAAAAAATCCCCTTAAACGCGCGCGTGGTCACACGATTATGGTCTCGGTTATTCTGAGGAGTTGCTAGCAACACCCGTAGAACACCTTGAGCAATGGCTAGGAGCTCCTACAAACTATGAGGAAAAGCGAGATGCATGTGTGGACACGGAGTCACTGGTACGGAATCGAAATCGGGCAGGTAGAGTTCAATGGGTCCATTGTCTTATTACCTCTTCGTACCGCCTTGAGCACGAGTTCCTATGAACTCGATTTTGTCGCACGGTCCCTTAGTTGATGTTGGAACACTGGGGGGTAGTTTGGATGTGACCAAAAGGCCCGTGTGGTCGCCACAAAGATGACGTGGCACGGATGACCACGAATGCTTGTGTGGTCAAGGTCGCCTATGATCATTTCTTATGATGAGGGGCGCTTAGTTGCCGTGCCATGAATAAGGATAAAAGCTTACTCTTTCATCATTCAAGGAGTCCATTTTGTTTTGCAAACTTGTTCCAAAATCCTTGTTTGGTCGTTGGGTTAACATTGCGTAAGTAGAGGTCGCCAGAAGCGAGGCCCACTATAGCGAGTCTCACTGCACGTGGCTCGGATGTGGTCCCCTGGGCTGTTGGCGGGAAAATAGAATGAATTGAGGGTCGGAGACCCTCATGTAGCGTGGTTTTGGCCCAGTCGGCCAAGCTTTCCAACAGTATCGTTCACTGGTATGAAAGGGTCAGGGTCCGAATTCCACGTCTTGACGCTAAGGACGGCTCATTTGTAGGTGGGAGGGATGTAGCGAGTCTCACTCCACGTGGCCCGGACGTGGTCCCCTGGGCTGTGGGCGGGAAAACGGAATGACTTGAGGGTCGAAGACCCTCAAGTACCGCGGTTTTGGCCCAGTCGGCCAAGCTCTCCGTATGTTCCGTTGCACCCACACGAAGTTCCGCCCCAAAACATCTTCTGTGTGTCCGTCTGGCGACCCAAACGTCGATTAGGCTCCTTGACCGCTTCGTGTGGCTAAAAAGTGGCTGTGTGGTCGAATCCAAACGACCCCTGAACAGGGATCGCGACCCTCCCCCCCACCCCCCGCCCCCAAACCCAGCTCTTCCCTCGCCCTGTCAC
>SZWC01020885.1:0-12803 GCA_023375785.1 Penium margaritaceum
AAATTTTGTGTAGGATTTAACTATAGTTTGTGAGGTGTGTGTGTGTGTGTGTGTGTGTGTGTGTGTGTGTGTGTGTGTGTATGTGTGTGTATGTGTGTGTGTGTGTGTGTACGAGAGAGAGAGAGAGAGAGAGAGATGAAGGAAGGGAGTTTTTGCTTGATCGCAAGGGGTGACTATCCCCCGTTTTTTTAAATGGAAACCCCTCGCATGATGTAGGCTTTTGTGTTTGGCGCGGGCTCTGCCCATGCCAAACATGGAACACACTACATCGTGTGAGGGGTGTGTGTGTGTGTCGAAACCAAATAAAGGGGTAATTGCTCCCTCGTGATTCTCAAGTGAAAGCAAGAATCGCAATGGAGCATGCCCCTCGATTTCCCTTGATCAGCGGCAAATGCGGCTGATTGAGCATGTTGAAGAATTCGGATAGTCTAGTTGTCCTTTTAAACCACCGGATGGAGGATTCTTCTTCTTATAAGTGCTCAGTAGGATGTCACTGATCCCCCTTCATATCAGGTATAATGGTGATTATGTCGTTTGGGAAACAGGTACACGTGAGTCTACAATAATGAGTATAAAAGGTTCTTCAATGAAAACTTTAAAAATCGATAGAGCACACATATAATTACAAGAACAAGAATGATTCATCCTTGAGGTCTTCATCGCTCGAGGCAAACAACACTTGTGATGCCACATAATGTGTGGCTGCTTCGAGTTACTCCCCCACTAGGAAACTCTAACGGGGGCTTGATAACATGAATGCGTGTCTTAACAAGCATCTATCTTTGTCAATAAGCCAAAGGTACAATATCAAAGAATGGGTATGTTACACAATATTTTGACTATCCTTCTAAAAAATGCTGGAACGCTTTGGAACAGGACACTAAAGTTCTATTAATTGGAGGAAATGTCCTGAGCCCACCAGTATGAAAATTTAACACTTTTTCCAAGGTGGGCCAATAATGTAATGACTGAATCATTCCCGCATGGAGCATATGAACTTGCGTACGCTATGGGTGGAACTCTTAGCCCCATTTGCGACAACAATGTAAGTATACCTATTGGACAAGAAGGACGCAAAAGGATATCACACATCAAGATTGTATATGGAGATGTGCCACATAGGCACATAATTTCACGAAAGAAGTCATAGGAGAAAATCATAACATATGAAAGAGCTGGAGGGTGTCATTTAGCAAGGGACAGCAAGCGAGGGAGTAACGGGCTCACTGTCACTCGTTTTCCTCAAGTGTTGTGTGACACAAACCACCACCCACACAAATGGACGAATCAGACTAGCCATCGAATAAAAAACAGGCAAAATCAGGTTTTTATACAGCATCAAGCTACTCACACCCAAGAGCTGCACAATGAATCCAACTCAAATTAGCACTGCTCAACCTGCAAAAGTGCAAATTGTTGCACGCCTGTGGTTGAAACAACAAGAGCATCATTGTTGGCGATGACTCTATGACTCTATTCTCATCATTTGGTTGACTCTCCACATGGTTTCTGTACAATATTGTCGTATATCCCCCATGATGGTGAAAGGTTATCCCTGTGATCGGTCACCTACACCAATGTGGTGGGTGTGCGATAACGTAAGAGATCACTATGTGTCTGTGACTCATAAACAAACACCCGGTGTATTGTTGCACATAGGATAGTAACAATAACAATAGATCTTGATCTATTGAACGTCTCATACGATGTCAAAAAGCTTCCATGTGTTATGCTATGCATCGTAATACCATAACCTGTAAATTTACTACAAAACTTTGTTTCATTGTTGGTGTTTAAAACTTTCATTGACTGCATACAGTGTGTCCCTATTTGCATCCACAGGCAAGGGTGAAGATATGTCCCTGCCAGAGAAATTCTCACTTGGACCCCAAAAGACTTTGTGCTAGGTAACGTGGAACATCTGGTGCATCACCATGCCTACAAGTGTGCAATGTATAAAGTCGACATGATTATACAGTTTCTCCATGAAAAGAAGGCCTTGTTGCCTATGTTTCATCATTGTATAGTCATTCACTTGGACCTTGAAATGCGTCGAGCTGATCAAGATGCAACTTCTGACTTGGAACTAGGTGATTGTCCAATATTTCTCAACAATTCACTTTGCTTATTTCTTCGTGAGAATTTGATGTGTCTGACCTGTCATGCCCTTAGTTTTGCAGAAGCGTTGTCGTTGGATGTCAACTGCCAAAGTGTAACTTGAACTCTTCAAACCTACCAGAGTTCTGGATACTGTGACCTGTCTCGAATAGGTGTTTGACCCATACGTATAGAAATTGTGATGCGGATGTTCTATTCCAGCTCGGTGGTTGGTATGTTGAGTATCCAGACAAACCCACATTTCTTCCACAGAGTCCATAGCAATTGTTGAAGCATTTTATTAGTTCTCTCCATCCATTTTTCAGTTCATGGACGGAAGTTCGTTGATAGCTAGATCCGACTGCCTTGGCAAGTCATCATTTCCCATAAAAAAAACTACCATTAACCTTTCATCTCTAACACTGGTTCTTGAGTAGCCATGTAGTCTGACAACGCTATTAAAATACATGGTTGCTTGACTATGAGCATTTTTGTATTAAGAATAAAAGTTGACACCATCAATAACCGGTCAACTGCTACAAGGATTTCATCAAACCCTTTCGATTTTACAGGCAAATGTATCACAAAATCCATGGAAACATCTGACCTTGGTTATTCTGGTAACAATAGCAGTTGAAGCAAATGAGGAGATTTGGTTGGTCTCGACTTGTCGCTTAGGCATATATCACACAGTTTGCAATAATTTGCATCGGGTTGCATCTTGTCACATCACAAGTGCTTAATGAATTTTTTTAGCATCTTGTCCTAAAAAAAGTGTAATCATCAGTGCTACATATTGTGAAATAAAATGGCAGATAAAATTATCCATGTGAATCTCTTTACGCTAGTGTTACAACTTGGTTAGCCAATGGTTGCTGATCTGATAGGTCGACTTGCTGTTAGTGTGCTCTTCAGCTTCAACTTCATCGGACGGTTGATAGTGCATTGCAGTAGTAGCTCTCTGGGTAGTATGTCAAGAAATTCCATTGCGAGCTCCTTAATGAGTGGTATAAATTCCTCTATTACATCACTTCACTCTGTTGTTGATTTCAACAAGGCTAATGAGTCTATTGCACCAATTGCCACGATTGCACCCTCTTTGCCAGGTTCTACGTGGAGACCAGCCACATGTGAGCTCCTTGCCGCAGATACCTTTGGCCACGTCAAGCTTCATAGGGGTCTTATGGCATCGTCTTGTGGTTGTTGTAAATTCCTTTGCTACTTCCTTGAATTATCCCTTTGTTGTGGATTGTTTTCTCAAAGTTAGGTGTCCTTCTTTGCCACTAAAGTTGATGTATACTACAATGTTGCTTTTACGGACATGTGGATTGAGTCGGTATACAGTACATCACCAGATGGTGAATTGGAGATCTATTTCTTGGCGAGTCCTTTGGACCATTATAAATGTGGCCCCCTGATGCACAATGCACGAGGCTTGTAAAGTCAATGAAGCTACAGTTTCCTGTCGATGATTTCTCCAACAAAGGCCACCGGCTCGGTCGTCAGATCTAACTTCTAAACCACCTCATTACTTCCAGATCCATGAGAAGCTCCTCTGTCCAATTATGCCGGTGATGTTCTATGACTACTGTAACTCCTCTGTAGCACCTGTGGTAGTATTTCTGGTTGGTGTTCATTTAATTCCTCATGAGACTGTATGCGGAACCCTCATGTTTCCCATTGTGAGCACTTCAGATGGGAAATTGGTTGATGAATATTTGTTGGCCTCGACGGGAGTTTCACTGAATACTCTTTCCCTCATCTTGAGGTTATTGAAGTACAAACAAGAAGGGCTTGTTCAAGCTTCTTGAGTCTAGGAGAGGCAGTGATGTCACTGTTGTATTTATGTCACAGAAACACTATGCGTAGTACAAAATCCACCTGGTTATCCATCTTGGTGTGGTGTACAAAATCCTCCCAGATATTTGGTGAATTTGGTGAACCATGCTACTTTTATTGATCCACTCTCAAGGCACAACACATGTGGTTGTGAAGTGTATCACATGAGCCATTGATCGAGCTCTGCTATGACCATCACATCACTAGATTTCCCTTAGGTTTGATCTCATAGTAAGCACAAATTCTCGCATGCTTTAACTTCTCGACCTTTCTACCGTCACAGTGAGTTGTTGGAGCACATGGTTGTTGAGTGTCTTAAGCACAGGAAGAATCCAATGGAAGTCATCATTAGCCAGTGCTTGTTGACCGGTGCCTCTTGCCATCTTTCCAGGTGTTTTCCCAACAGGCAGTGGCGGGGAAAAAGGGGTTTGACGAGCCCAAGGGACACGTCACCAGACTAGCCGTCAGTGTTTTTGGTGTTGTGCAATTCACCACAAAGTATGTTGTTGCATGGAGGGCATCGCAATATGCTAGTTGTTATCCCTCCACTGCCAAAGCCTTCTCCGAGTTACATCTCATTGTCGTCGAGCTCCCTTGCTCCAAGCACCAGAAACATAGCAAAGTCTGGACGGCAGATTTTATGTTTGTGCGAACACTTCCTAGGTCTCGCGGTTGCGGGGCCTAGCATGTCCATTTTCAATGCATGGGGAGGCCCGGATCCCCATGCAGGCCTTCCGTCATTCCCTTTGATACAATCACATACCTCTTGAAGGAGGGATTCGCGATTGTTTTGTCTGGAAAACTGTTGTAGTTCCTCCAACGTGGCATGTGTGTGATATCAATTGATGGAAAGACTGTGTCAAAATTGCACATGTAATCATTCTTTTATATTATGGGCACGCATTAATCAAAGTTTTGTGCTATGGATACGCAAGCAGTAGACTTCAAGACTATGGACGGTCTTTGTACATGTGTGCACAACATGGCACAATTTATGAAATCATCCTAAAAGGGAAAACAAGTTGAATATGCTTTGTTCTAGACCTCTTTTAAATTTAAAAAACTCATACTTCCCACCCCGATGTGCACGTTTTTGTAAATATCTCATATAGCGTAAACTCCTTAGCGTGTAATTTCATAGAACAAAACTTGAATTAATTTAGACATTCTAGAGAAAAAACAAGATTTAAGAAAAGGGTACACATGAGTGATTTAAAATTGATAGTAGATGTAATTGAATGATAAGTGTCAGAATTATCGAGCACTCATATACATGTTTATAAACAAGAACAAGGTACATTCAAGGTATTGGGGGCTCAAGTCAGGCTAGGGATGTGACGCAATGTCGTGAGTTGGTACATTGAAAAATTCCACTGAGAAGTTGGGTAGTTTTGAGAGTATCGAGGTGCCTCTTCATGAGATTCCAACGCCATTAAGAGATCAAGTGAACAGTGACAAATTTTCAATGCAGTTTAAAATAACTGTGTCAAAACTTGTAAGATGTATTTAAAACTATAAGAATCTTCTAGAGCGGAACAGTGAAGGTTAGGAAATTTACAAAAATAAACACATGTATAATTTATGTACTTGTGCTTGTCAGGGATACAACATTCCTCCCCTTTTAGCCACAGTTCCCAAAAGATGTGCAAGATGTAGGTAATGTGAGATAAAAAAGTTATAAACTTGCTCATCCACGTCCCATATGTTTTTGCAAGTCTCCCATCTATTGTGCAATGCAGCATAGTCCTGCCACTTGATACCAGTCTACATCAACCCACCTCTTTTCCCGTATCCATTGATGCCTTTGACCTCGTACTTTGTGCACTCGTTTGCTTTCATTGATAGTGACTGATGTCTTTCCTGACCAGGGAAGTACTCGCTTGGATTATGGAAGATTTTGATTTGGCTTATTTGGAATACCACGAGGACGGTCGCGATAGTCCAGATCTCCTTAAGGACCAATGGCCAAGTTCAGTACGACGTGATCACCGACGTGGACCATGGTGTTCTCTTTTTTTGTGTGTTAGCTCGTGAAACAAGCGCTTGTGTCTCTAGAAGCATCTGTCTTATCTTGCTAATTGTGCTACAAAAGTCTTATTACCAATGTTGACTACCGCCATGTTGTTTAGACATTATGAACTTGCAGGGGTCGTGGATATTTCTACATTAACCACCTTACAGAGGAATTCACCCATGGTTATAGAGATACTAAAGTTGTGTGCGAACTTGGAGGTCTGTTGCTTTACCTTCCAATGACTGCCACATGGCTCACACATAACTGAAGCACTTTTTCTGATCGTCTAAATGGTTTCCTTTCTCTACTCATTAGTATGAGGATGGTAGACCTTTGACACTTGGATTCGAGTGATGAATTGTGCAATAGACTCTTGTGATAACCAATTTTCCATCTCAATTGATAGTGATGGATGGGGTACTGTGCAGTTGGGTGACGTTGTTGAGAAACGGCCACGCTGTTCCCTTAGTGGTCATGCATGCATTCAAAACACGGTGTTATCACTTAGAATGATGAAGATGAGACTGTCTCAAGACCCGGCCAAATATGAGCCATTTACAAACTCACTTGATGGAGCTATTGTAATCTAACTTCCACTACAACACTGAGTACAGACCTGGAAAAGAAATCCAGTGGATGTTAACGACTATATCTGATGGTCAACACTAGTATGCTATTTATTTAAAAAGAAGCGTACCTGAGGAGGCTATTTTTAGAAGGATACAAGGAGTTGGACCAGTGTGATAAGACAAAATTTTGGTTCAAAGAACCCTACTTGCGACGGCGATTAGATTAACTTGCCAAGTAATCATATCTTCAATAGGAAGTGCGATGTTTGTCAATGAGATAACACGAGACTGAAAAAATCTCCATGTTTTCCCCAACTTCTAGTGGTACCCAAAGAACTATGGTTCAATATCTTCATGGACTTCATGAATGGTTTGTCCGCATACCAGAGGAAATAATGCAAATGGTATGGAGGTTGACAAGTTTTTGAAGAGGTTGCACTTCATCTTGACCACGAAAATCATGTCAGCCAAGGAAACAGTGTGGCTTTTCCTCAATGATATCGTTCAAGTATGTGGATTTTCAACCCCCATCGCAAGCGATTGAGATGGAAGGTTCACTAAAAAATCATGGCAGGAATTGATGAATCATAGTGACTGTAATCATTCTATCAAAGGCCTCTCATACCTACAGCAACGAGTATACTGAGCGTACCGATCAGATGCTCAAACATACAATCCAAAAACGTTACCAAATACACGAAACTGGCCAAATGGTCAAGTTCACGACTGCCGAGCTTGTGTATAACTCCGTGGCCTCCAAAACAGTGGGAAACTTACCAACAGTCGACATCCAATGGCGTGACTCACTACACGCTCATGATGACTTGGGGAGTGATGAAGACAGCGCTCGACGATAATCGGATGGACTACAAGTTCCACTTCGGTGAACGTTTTACAATTTAGTTGGTAAAGATGGAGTTGCAAGGACAAGACGACACAAAGCTTGACCCAAAAGTGGTTGGACCATTTTTTATCGAGGAGTTGTTGACACCAGTATTCGCACGGTTATGTCTCTCCGACGATATGACTATATATCCGGTGTTCTACACAAACTGACTCAAGTTTCATTGAAATTGAAGAAAGTAGTTCCTGATTCGACTCGTGCCTCTGCCACCACCTGAAGGAGTGGAAGAGGACACGGAAGATGAGGCCAAACATTTTCCTGAACACCAAAAACAGATCAAAGTGATGGAGTCTTGAGTCAAGGGACATGGCTATGATGGGAAACATACGCCAACATCTAGGACAAACTTTCATGATGTTCACATGTTTCTATACTCCAGGTATGAGAGTTTCTCTCCTTACATTCACGACCCATTGTGCTTCAACCTCTTTGTTTTTACACCTTGCAGTAGTGCATATTTTGGCAAATCACCCAGACCTTTAGTGCCCCATTCATGAAGGTTCTAACATATTTGATCACTTCCCACGAGTGGCGATTGGAATATTGCAAACCATACCAACCTTTGGATACTGTTTGCCTTGCGTCTGGACAAAAAATGAATTTTGCAAAGCACCTGATGCTTTTGAAAACCCCTTATTTCTCAGTGGTGTTTCTCGATGCAACCTCTTATAATACGGCGTCATAAGCATAGGATAAATTGTGATTATAATACCCTAACATACCTTGTTCTTGTTTCTTTTCTGGTATGATTGTGCTCGAAAGTCCCAACACTTCACACTAGACTACGTTGGTTGCTGGTGATATTGTGATCAAGTGCCTATTTTCCTTACCATCTTCTGCTCTATGAATTCTACGCATGCCTTACCTCCTTCCCCTTGACGTAACACGTGTATTATGTTGTAGTGAAAAAAAAGGGACAACCAATGACATAACTCCTACTTGATAACATTTTATATGTATTCTTGTCATCCTCACCATCTAGAGTATTGCAGACGTTGTGAAGATGACAGTGAAAGGAGCGAGCACATCCAGCGATGAGCTGAGCCAACCGGATTTTTTTTCCAAGTGGAATCATGGAAGTGAGCAATTCACGACACTCCCTAGGTGAACTAGCCAGCACCAATAACCAATCCGGCGATGGATCCCTCGGACTCCACAGTCTCCTCGCCTTTGCGAGGGGATGGTATAAAACAAAATGGGAGGAGGCACCAGCCAACAAGCGCGCATGAAATGTACAAAAATCCATTAGGACTCAAAATCCACGACAAGCTCATGCTCCATCGACTCATTATAGTAATGGAGGAGCTATTTTTTTTGCACGTGTGGTAAATAGTGATAAAAAATAGGGATAGTAAACTATAGAATATACTTGAAATTTGGTCTGCTGTCCTTGTGTTGTTTGATCCTACAACTTAGAGGGATCGATGTTCAGCGTATAGTTGATGAGTTTGGAAGCATGATACACCGATCTCGGGATCTAAAGCGAGAACAAGGATCCAATGTTGCACTAAGGTGCACACGATTACGTAGTAAGCTTTGCAAAGTTGGCTATAAGTGAAACCAAAAGATTTCCGAAGACAAACGCAGGGAAAACATAATGTAAAAATTCCACTTCGTCCGAAATTTACGTGTGATGTGTTTGTTCCGTTTGATGTAATTATTATGCTTGCACTCTTCCCAAAGTACATTCAAATGTGACCTCTGGAAAATATTTTCTGGAATCACATGTGCAAACCAACTTTTTGAAATCAATATTATTCAAGCATTGATGTATTTTACCCATTTTCACAAATGGACATGTTCCATGGACTACCTTCCACACATTTATTGTATCCATACGTGTGTCCACGTCTATGTACATATACATGCAGTCGTTTATGAATATTAAAAAACAATATTTGAGTCATTTGTATCATATATATTCAATATATGTTGTTTTTTCTTCACAATAATATGATCCAACCATCCAATGACTATGATTTGTTGTGATTATGCGTGTGACAAGAAATCATTTGAAAGAAGTTGAATAATTCATGAAAGATTATAATTTACATCATGTTTCAAAGTATTTCTCCTTTATTAAGCACATTGACTTAACAATTCAGTTTTGGTTTAGTGTAACTTGGATCCGGGTATGTAGGCTCAGCTGTCTTCGAGCGTGTAGCAGTTAGTTCTCGGCTAGTTCCTCTCGCGCCCGGAGAGTGATGTGGTCAACTGAGCTCGTCTCGTTGACCAGTCCAGAACGTGTGAGAGAAATAAAGCTATTAATTCTTTAAAATTTGACCCTGTTGGATATTCTTGTGTTATTTCGTATGTCCTACTTGGAAACAAAGTACCGTTTACAGATCGCAGGTTGGCGGACGTCCCCAAAACAGGTCCACGAACCGATAAAATTAGGTTAATACGTAACCCAATAAAATAGAGGTAGAAATACTCGAACCTTAGTCCCCCAAATGATCAGATGGATTTGGCCCAGGCTCAATTCACAGGGTTTTTGTGTACATGTGTAGCCTTTCCGGCCCAGCTGGCTGAGTTTCCTGGCCTAAAAAAGTTGGATAGATTTGTGTCGGGTGCCGTGTTCGACCCCCCCCCTGACGCGGACTGCCTCCCGCTAAGATTTGTACCTGGTTACTGCCGTACCACCTCCTGGTTACTCGGAGAACCCTATTCTGGAAGCGCCCTCCCATCGGATGTCTATGTGATGGGGGGTGAACGTACAACATGATGTGCGACGAAAAGAAACATGGAGAAACGTTCAACAAAACCGGATGATGTCGGTATCGATGCGTCCAGTGCCGGACGAATCGATGCCAACATCATCCGGCGAACCAGGAATGCACCACACAACACACTGGCCAATGAGAAGCGAGAAAAGAGTGAGAAGGGCGAGTGCCAGTCGCTTTCGCCACTCACACTGTCTCGCGAATGGCGAGACGGACGCCGAGATGGGTTCCCTGGCGGCCGCGGATTCCGCACGATGCGTGCTCGATGTATCTCTCGGGTCTGTCAAATTTGGGTACTGTTCATCTTAATTGAAGAGAAGCGGGTGTGCCTATGACTAATTTCGTCGAACCTGCAGAAAAGACACAAAGGTCACTGTCGATTAGCATCGATGTCTACTCGGTCGGTAGAAGAGAACATGTGAGAATGGATTCCAACGATAGCAGGTCCTAGTATATATGCGGCTTGAAAGTAGGCATAAACTAGACATAAAAATCCAAAGTCGACATTTCTAGTCTACTGGCTACCGAAACCGGTACCTGCCATCGTCGCGATTTGGTTCCGTCACTTCGCGTCTATGCGAGTCGCAAACCAAGCAGTTCGCATATATGTGCCCAAAAAAGTTCGCCATAGGTGTACCGTTCATCTTTCCGCATCTTTCATCGGCGGATGGTCTTCTTGGCGCGAAAGTATCGAAATGTCGTGGACTTTTGGCGGGCTGACGTGTGAGAAGCCGATCCGATCCCGTGGGCTGCGCTGCACCGTCCCGTCTCCTTCCTTCTCGAGGGGAAGAGGCACGGTGATGGCTCCGTGCTTGGCTGCCCCCCATGGCCTCAGCTTTGGCACTTCTCATCCCGACGGTTGTGTGACACTTCCCAGGCACTGCTGACACTCTCCCCGGTGTTTCAAGCCACGCCTCCGCAAGGCTTCGCAAAGCAGGCTGGTTGGGGGGCCCAGGGTGGGGGCGAGTGAGAAGCGGAAGCCTTGTTGGTTGCTGCTGCTGAGGGCTGGACGACGGTTGAACCTTCCAAGATCATTCTGGGACTGCACCAGTGCACTCTCTTCGTCCTTGGCGTCGCGGCGAGGCGAGGCGAGGCCTGCGTTCGTTCTCACCACGAGAAAGAATAGCAGGCCGCGCAAGTGCGTCGCAATGGAAGATGCCGCGGCTGATGTTGCAGATTCGGGAGTTGAGCCTGGCTCCCTCGGACGGAGGCGGCGGCGGCCGCTGGGCGACGGCTCGGAGCAGCACGTGCAGCGGCGGGATGGACGGCGTGGGCGCAGGCGGGGGCAGGCGCAAGAACGGGGAGGAAGAGGGGAGGCGCGCGCGCAGCTGGACGAGCAACAGTCCACGCACGGGGGCCACGACGACGACGACGACGACGGCGGCGGCGGGAGCCGTGGGCAGAGACGGCGGCGGCTGCCCAAGCAGCACCGCGTGATCGCGTGCTACCTGCTTCAGTCGCTGAACCCGCGCTCGCGCGGCCGCACGTACATCGGGTGAGCGGAGACGCCAGCCGTTTCTCTTTTCCGCTGGTTTGTGGAGGCCTTCGTTGACCATGTCTGAAGGGCTTCGCTCCAGGCGTCTGCTTGTCTGGATGGCTCATGAGCGCTCCACAGCAGCTAGAAACCGGCGGTCGGAGCAGCTGCGGAAAGGCTTGATGCTTGCCCGTTGATGGCCGTCAGTAGGACGAGACAGGCCTGCTGGAGTGCCGCGAGATGCAGTGGGCCGAGCGGGGAGCTTGATTTGGTGCAGTGCTCTTCACGTCTGGGGCATCATTGCAGCGGAACTAGGATCGCGGACTTCCTTCTGTATCACCTACCCCAAATCTGGCGTCCGGGCGACCTTCTGAGGACACAGGCCTGTGTGAATCTTCTTCCTCCCCCTTTTCCCCCTTTCTTTCGTTCGTTCATCACCACTATGATGATGATGATGATGACGACGATGATGATGATGATGATGATGATGATGATGATGATGATGATGATGATGATGATGATGATGATGATGACGCTGATGATGATGCTGCTGCTGCTGCTGCTGCTGATGATGATGATGATGATGATGATGATGATGATGATGATGATGATGATGATGATGATGATGATGATGATGATGATGATCGTTGTCGTCGTCTTCTTCTTCTTCTTCTTCTTCTTCTTCTTCTTCTTCTTCTTCTTCTTCTTCTCCTTCTTCTCCTTCTTGTTCTTCTGCTTCTTCTTTCCGTCGGCAATTCAGGTTCACGGTGAATCCGCGGCGGCGGCTGAGGCAGCACAATGGGCAGATAGTGAGCGGCGCGTGGAGCACCAGACACCTTCGGCCGTGGGAGATGGTGCTGCTCGTGCGCGGCTTCCCCTCCACCACGCACGCTCTGCAGGTGCATACGCTTGCGTGCGCGCGCGCACTCGCATGCATGTGCCTGTGTGCCTGTGTGCATGTAGGCCTGTTTGCGTGCCATTGTGTGGTGTGGTGTACTTTGTGTTGAGGGGGTGCTGGTGCTATGGCCTATGGCCTTCATGATAGTGTTGGACACCGCCGGTGACAGTGGCGCCAACCACGCTCTCGCGGCTGGCGGTGATGCCATGCTTGAAGCTGGTGAAGCCTCAGAGGGTGGGGGAAGGTGTTGGGGAGAAGGGGGGGGGGGGGGGGGGGGGGGGGGCC
>SZWC01020886.1:37015-47962 GCA_023375785.1 Penium margaritaceum
CCCCCCCACCCCTTCCCCCCTAAGTTAGCACATGTAACAGATTACTGAAACCCACCTCCTGAATGAAACTGTGTTGGGACAATATTTCATCAAAGGGAAACACATTTTATAGTAACAAATAGCACAATACAAACTGTTCCCCCTGTTCGGTAGGGTTTTTACTCGACGACATGAATAACATGATACAATTTCACATGGGTGCTCATAGTCCAAATAACTACTACTATTACTTTTACAAGCATGCCCCCAATTATAAAAGTGACAAAGACACAATGTCTCAAAACGGTGCCTGTCATGGCTCGTCATCAATTCATGGCTCCATCGCAAAATTGAGAAACTACTAAGAAGCTTCCTAGCCTTGTTACCGCTGAAAACGATGTTGCACTATCTTCTCCCGCCTCACGCATTTGGACTGAAGTGTGTGGCCTGCTACGTCTAGACTTAGTGCCTGAGCAACGCTGGCTGCTCAGCTGTGAGAGGAAACCATGCACTTAAGACATAACGCCAGAACTACAGCTGAAAGTGAGTCATGATTAAAGATGGAATTGAACTTGGGGCCCAAGTTTTTGCTTTTCCTAACGCGAGGACCCGCATTACCAGATCCATCAGCGACACAATCTATGTTCGAGAGGCGTTCAACGAGAGGGCCTGCCAGGGCATGGCCGGTACCGGGCTAGCTATCTAGGTTGACTGCTTATAGGCATAACATGTTGGAAAACACATCCGACGATTTCGTGACATCCTAAACCATGTGCTATGAAAGACAAACATGATGAAAATTTTGGTTTTTGCGCATCTCTCATTGTGCTCTGTTGTGTCCTCCCGGCTTGTGTAAATTGGCGTGCAGATGATTGTCAATATGGTCCCCACGCGGGGGAAATGCTACCAATTTGTTTTTGGCAACACTGATCCCGCGACAGCGGTAGCGTTGGTGGACCAGCAACGTGACGAGCAACGTCATAACGGCAGCGACGCACCCGTTGACGGCGCCATGGACGAGGAAAGTGTCTCCCTCTCCCCTCTGCTATGGCAGTATCGCAGCCACAGCAGCAGCAGTAGCAGCAACAGATCTCCATTGCAGATGTGAGCAAATCTACACTGCAGATCTGTGGCTACAGCGACAGTAGCAACAACAGCAGTAGCAGTTGTGCAACAGCAGTCGTAGCAATAGCCACTGATACGCAACCGCAGTTGCGTTGCGCCGAAGCAACAGCCGTAGCAACAGCTGTAGTAGCAGCTGTAGCTATGCAGCAGCAGCAGCAGCTGCGTAGCCATGCAGCACTAGCAGCCGCGCGAGCAGCCGCAACGGCATAGCTACACAGCTATGCAACCGCACAGGAGCAGCAACAGCAGCCGCGCAATTGTATATCAGCAACAACAGCTATGTAGCGGCGTACTAGTAATAGCAACAGAAGCACCAGTAGCTGTGCAGTCGCGTAGCAATATCAAGAGCTGCATAGGCGTGTAGCAGTAGCTGCGGTGCTCGCAACCGCGGCTGCACAGTTGTGCAACTGCACAGCAGTAGTAGCACCGCAGTCACAACAGCTACAGCAATTGCAGTGGCTACCACTATAGTAGCAGCAATTGCAGCGCAGCAGTAGTAGCTACGACAGCCGAAGTAGCATCAATGCAGCAGCAGCATAGCAGTAGCCACAGCCACGCAAGTGCAACACCAGCAGTAGTAGCAACAATACTAGCACTGTAGTAACGGCAGCAGCAGCAACAACAAAGCAGAATTAGCAGAAGTAGAATTGTAGCAAGGGTTGTTGTAGCAACGCAACAACCACTACTAATGTCAGCCGTCTTTGGTTGACATCATTTGTGAAATCACTACTGATGTCAGCAACCCATAGAAAAAAGGAAGAACTAAAGGAGCACACACTGGGCTCACCATGGCTGAAATTCCTAGTAGGTCGGGATCCTCCTCTACTATAGGATCCCCTGGTCCACCTTTTCTTCAGCAGCTACTGCAGTTGTAGCAACTGCAACAGCCATTGTAGAAGTAGCCATTGCAATAGCAGCAACAACGGCAGCAGCTACAACAGTAGTAGCAGCCGCTATTGCATGAGCAGTAGCAGCAGTCGCAGCAATAGTAGGAATAGCCGCAATAGCGGGTGCAGTAATAGTAGCTACAACCACAGTAGCAGCAGTAGCAACCGCAATGCAACAACCACTACATCAGCCACAACAACAGCAACAACAGCAGCATCCCACGAGCATCATTGTTAGCAGCAGCAGCACGCTCTTGGACCTACTATTTGCCATTTGCTGGCAGCTCACCGTGCTGACATAGACGCTTGCAGCGTTGGAGCCGCCCACACCGTAGAGCCATGGGAATGCCGTGCCTCCCTTCCACCCTCCCGGCCACGCCAGTCCTACTTTCTTTGATGCCACACAATACCTGGCGTACCAACAGACCCAGCACCAGCAACAAACTTAAGCGTTGGTCCTTGGCCCAAGTCTGGGTGCTGGTCGCAGGCCCAAGGACTTTGAGTCCCCGCCGCCATCGCTCCAGGCCGGCGACCAGTTCCGGAGCTGGGAGCTCAGCTTCCGGATCTGGTTTCAGGACGAGGGCCTTTGGCTGTACTACGTCCTCCCGTACGAGCCCAACCATGCTGACCAGCTGTATGACATTGGTGGCGCTATCTGCACTCTCATCCCAGTTGCCCCTTCATCCACGCATCTCGCCCTCAAACCCTTCCTTGGCAACTTCACCATCAGGAGAACTCCAAATCCTGCGGCGCATGGCACATCTTGACGCGTCCCCATTGCCTCTCCTGTGAGGTTGAAACCAGCCGCCACTCCGGGAGTTAAACTCCCTCCACATGGGGACGACGTAGTCGGTCACAACCTACTGGCACCCGACGGAGGACATCCTCACATGCCTTGGCAACAGTGCTTCTCCCCCTTTGGCGGTGCTTCTCACCATCATGCGTGGCGCCACCAACCTGTTTGCCAACGTCTTTGTCCACTATGGTCAGTATGTTCTCACTGCGATGGCGGCCCAAGGCATCCTGATGCTTTGGGCCTACGAGCTCTTCCTCAAATTTGAGGAGGCTCGCCTGGAGTCACACATCCAATGCTCCAAGACCGTCACCTTCCCTGCCACTGCCTAGTGGCCGTTGCCGCTCCCACAGCAACTGCCTCCACCGACTCCTCCTCCTCCAGGAAGAAGAAGTATAAGGGCAAGAAGAGGAAGGGTGTGCAACAGCAGAGGGCCATTGCTAGTGGGGGCGGCTCAGTCTGCCACAACTGTGGCTCTCCAGGAAACGGGTGGTATACGTCTGGCTCCTGACGGACGAGGCACACATCATTGCCACCATGCATGGCCAGCGTGAGATCCTTCTCGCCACCGCCACTGTAGCTGTCGCCTTCCCTGCTGCATCCACCCCGCCTGGCAGTTCTACCCCTTTGACGGTCGCACCTGCCCCACTGTCACCAGCCTTGCAGCAACACCATCTACAGCCATCGGCGTCCGCCTTCAGCAACGCATCCCTCCTCCCTCCCGGGCTCCAGCGTCATCACGCTGAAGTTGCTCTACTCCCTTGTACCCTCCACCCGTGAGTGCCGTTTGGAGTAGTTCATCACACTCTACTTGGGACTGCCTCACCCTCCTCCCAGGGAAGTGTGAGTTGCATCACCGCCTGTTCCCCTGCCCTGCCATGCATGACAGAGACCGAGTAGCGGTCATGTCCTGGATCTTCGTCCGTCCCGTCATCTCCCGTGTCCTCCCCTTGTACTCCTCTTTGTGATGATGTTGTATGGCTGGATGAATGGCAGTCTCCGGCAGTTTGTGCCCTCGTCCATCGCGTTCGCGTCACTTGCTTACTGCCTTGTGTCAGTTAGCGACCTAACAATGCCAGTCCAGGATCCAGCCAAGACATGAATTATCGACTCTGAGGCTACGCATCACATTACAGCCTCACATGAGGCCTTCAGTGTTCTTAGTCCCATTGCTTATGTATGTGGTATTCGGATGGGCTCTGGCCAGGTGTTACATGTCCGCGACGTGGGCGTTGTTCGCTTCCGTGGTCTTGCTGGGGACGTCTTCGTGATTGATGTCCTCTTCATCCCTCGTCTTGAGCTCAGCCTACTATCCTTCACTGCCATCGACCGCATGAGCATGGACGTCTTGCACTTGCGTGGTGTTGGTAATTTGTCGTTGCGTCCATCGGGTCGTGTCGTCCTGCACGCCACCGCTCGTGGCAACCTGTGGCATGTCCCTCTTCTGTCCTCCCAATCAGCCGATACCGGCCACGTGTTTGTCACTAGTATGCTCTCCCCGCAGCACACCCGCCTTCTCCACCGCCACCTCTGCCACGTCTACTCAGTTACCACAGACACTATGCTCCGCACCCAGCCGGCCACAGGCCTTGACTATGTCTCCTTCCCTATGTCATGTCCCATTGAGTGTATCGACTATGCACAGGGGAAGATGCACCACTCTACTTACCCCCTGTCTGCCTCCTGTGCGGCCGTCCCTCTCGACCTAGTCCACTCTGATGTCATGGGCCCTCTTCTCACGGAGTCTGTCGGGGAGCACGGACGATATGTCCTCACCCTCACTTATGACTTCTCCCGCGACCGCTGGGTCTTCTGCCTTCGGCATAAAAGCGATGTCAATCCCACCATTTGCGACTTGCTTGTCGATGCAGAATGCGAGTGTGGTCAGTCCCTGTGCCACTTTTGCTCTGATCAAGGCGGTGAATTCATGGACAAGACCACAACCTTCCTCGCCTCCCGAGCGATCCGTCATGAGACATCGGCACCTTACACACCCGCCGAGATTGGCATCTTCGAGCGATGGAACCGCACCATGGCTGACGCCGTGTTTACCATTCAAGTCAAATCCGGTCTCTCCGACGGTTTCTATTTTGAGGCTATGGCCTACATGACATGGTTCTGGATTTCGATTCCCCATGGATCCCTTGCTCGTCAGTCCACACCATACCAGCGCTGGTGAGGTCGACAAGCCGACCTCCGCCGGGCGCACATCTGGGGTTGCATGGCCATCGTGGTGCTGCCAGTCCCACAACAAGGCGGCAAGCTCGCCCCCTGCAGGCGTCCTTGCACCTTTCTTGGTGTCTCTCGGCAGCCGAAAGCATCGCACTTCTGGGATCTCTCCCGGCATAGCATGGTCGAGTTCTGGGATGCCCTCTTCTTCGAGGACCTGTTTCACCGTGACCTCGTTTGCTCTGGCTCATCGATGTCCCTCCCGTCACATGGGGGAGTGGTGAGTCGATCCTCCGTCTTGCCGCTTTTGGGCGATACATCACTTGCTTCCGCTCGTCCCTCCGGGCCAGCTGCCTCGTATGCATCCACTATTCCCTCAGAACCAGCCGTCCCGTCCGTGTCTGCTAACCCCTCCGAGCCAGCCGCCTTGTCTGCGTCCGCTAGTCCCTCTAGGCCATCATCCCCGTCCGTGTCTGCTAGCCCCTTTGGACTAGCCGCCCATTTGCATCTGCTGGTGCCTCAGGGCCAGCCGCCCTCTTTGTGTCTGCTAGCCCCTTTGGGCCAGCCGCCCCATCTGCATCCACTGGTCCCTCCGGGCCAGCGGCCAAGTGTGCATCCGATGGTCCCTCAGGGTCAACCACCCCGTCCGTGCCTGCGAGTCCTTTTGAGCCAGCGGCCTCGACTGCGTCCACTGGTCCCCTCGGGCCAGCCACCTCGTCCGTGTTTGTTGGTTCCTCCACATCAGCTGACTCCTCTTGGGCGGGGCCGACGGTCTCGTCTACGTCGGTTGGACCGTTTGCGGATCCATCGTTCTCAGACACACCCAAGACACCGATCGCCTAAATACCAATTCCTCCCTCTCGCACTCCTCCCGCCCGGCCACAGTACACACGTGGCCGAGGCAGGAGCCACTGACCTAGGCCATCACTGAGCATACTGGCCGTCGTCCCGCGCCCTCTTCCGCCACGAACCCCTATCGCCCTACGAAGCTCCTCACCTCCCTGCAGGCCCACTCCCATGGTTGTGTGTGGGAACCAAGGCACCAAGGCCCTTGGCTTGGCCACATTGGCTTTCATTTGCAGATCTCCAGCCGGGATTGGCACTAGGCCATGCCATGCTCCATTAAGAGTACCGACACGCCGTCACGACCACACTCACGCGCATAGTACTTGGGGTTTGGGACGCGCACGCCTTCGCTCTCCGCCCCACGGTACGCCTGGAGGACCCAGCCACCTTATGCAAGGCTCAGGCTTCTCCCAAGGCTCCACACTGAGAGGCTACGTGTGCCGACAAGCTTGTCGCCATCCGCCAACATCAGGTCTACGAGCTCGTTGACCTTCCCCCCGGCCCAAAGGCCATCGGCGCCAAGTGGGTCCTCCGGCGCAAGTGGAAGCCCGACGGATCTTTGGACAAGTACAAGGTCCATCTTACGACCAAGGATTTGCTCAAGTCTCTGGAGCCGATTACGACCAGATCTTCGCTCCGGTTCTCCACAAGCTGAGTGCTATTTGGTCTGGTTGCCCAGCAAGGGTGGAAGTTGCATCAGATGGACGTGAGTAACGCCTTTCTCCAAGGCTCACGGGAAGGCGGGGAACTCCACATGGTGCAACCCCCAGGCTTCGACGACGGCACTGGTAGGGTGTGGAGATTGCAGAAGGCTCTCTATGGCCTGAAGCAGTCATCTTGCTGTTGGAACCAGGAGATCATTCTCATGCTTCTCAGCGGTGGCCTGCTTCGCAGGACTGCAGACCCCGCATTGTTCATCAGTCTAAGGGGCCAGCCTTTTGATGCCGTCCTAGTCTATGTTGACGACCTCCTCATTGGGTCACCGGACGCAACTGCCATCCAGCGTATCAAGAACCTTCTGCATGCCGCCTACAAGATGAAGGACCTCAGACCTGCCCTCGTGCTTCTGGGCATGGAGTTGGAGCATGACCGCTCCCAGGGCATCTTGCTCATCCACCAGGCTGCCTACGTCTAGAACCTATCTGCTTGGTTTGGCAAGGCCCTGTCCCTTGTACCAAGTGCATCCTCATCCATGTCCCCCAATGGCCAGGCAAAGGTGAAGAGCCTTGACCCAACCGTTGTGGAGGAGCTAGTTGACGTAACCACTTATTTAAGAGTCATTGGGTCACTGATGTTCTTGGAAAGATGCGACCAGACATTCCATTTGCTGTTAACCTCCTAGCCCAATTTTCCCAGTATTCGTGTCACCTCCATTTTAAGGCCGCGATCCGCGTGCTATGTTATGTTTTCTCGACTCCACGACAAGGTCTCATGTACGGTCAGCAGCTGCCCATTGTCATAGTTGGCTACACTAACATTGACTGGGCAGGCAGCGTCGACGGCAAGAGCCACACTGGCTGGATCTTTCTCATTGGTGGCACGGCTGTGTCCTGGCGTAGTGGCAAGTAAGGCTACATTTCACGCAACACTACTAAGGCTGAGTATGTGGCTCTTGGTTTTGGAATGTGTGGAAGCGTGTGGTTGCGTCATCTGTTGTCAGTGTTGCGTCATTCTGTTGCGTCCATCACGTTGCACTGTGACAACAAGAGTGCCATGGCCTTCGCCGACAACGACGGATTGCATCACACCAGCACAATGCACATCAATGTTGAGTATCACTATGTGTGTTCATTGTTGCACGATAGTAGCGTGAGCATCGTATGGGTTGAGACAGCATGGCAGTTGGTTGACTTCTTGACCAAGGCATTGAAGCACAACTCGTTCAAGAAGGCTGTGAGTGCGGTCAGTGTGCGTCCGTGAGTTGCTCTCTCTCCTTCCCCACTCACATATTACCTGTCCTGGGGGAGTCTTGCCTGCTTGGTCATTGTGCTTGCTGCCCGCCCACGTGCACTACGCCTGTGAGTCATGAGGGAGTGTTGGTTTTTGTGCATCTCTCATTGTGCTCTATTGTGTCCTTCCAGCTTGTGTACATCAGCGTGCAGATGACTGATAGAGAGATGCGTCGCTGCTGGAGTGTCATCTTGTGGAGCCGACGCATGCTGAGGTCTACACACAATTTGCTGGAGCCTCTTCCCTCAAATGCATGACGTGCTCAGCTCCATTGAGAGGCCTCCTCAGCAGTCATGCCGATGGCGGACACTGCCATGACAGATGGTTTCTGCTCGCGTCTTGTGCCAGATCTGTTTGCACGGTTGCAATTTCAGCGTCATGTTATGCTTGGGCTCCTAGTTTCAGGATGTTCGGGGATTGTTGTAACCGGGGACTAACCTAGACGCTGCCTCGGTTTAGGTGGTAATAACTTCTTGCTACTATTGTTCTAGGTGATTCTGACCACACGACTACATTTGCAGCGTGGGTGTTTTGGTATCATCCATTTTTCAGGGAAAACGGACGATGCACGGGTTTTGGACCGTTGGCTGCCTGGCAGGGCTCACGGAGAGAACCCTGCTTGCCAGAAAATATGTCATCTTTCTGATTGTCTGGTAAGCTAAGCAACAAGGTGTACAGAGCTGAGGGAGAGCTTGTTCTTGGAGGGGTCTTCCATTGTTGTCCATTCTCAGTTACTAATCAGTTCTTTCCAGCATTGTCTGCCTTTCTAGCGCTAACTTCTCAGTGCGCTCTTTCCTCTCTCACAGACTCAGATCAGCGGAAGGGGGCAGCAGTGCAAAGAAACGAGATTGGGGCCATGCCTAATCCAGCGATGTTGCAGCCCCAACAGGCCGCACTAGTCTAGGATTTCTAGTTGGGAACCTGTTTTCTTGACACATTATGTTTTTCAACTATGTCACATGAGATATCAAGTTCAAATTGGTTTGCAAGATTATTTGCTACCCACCAACTTTCCTGGGCAAACGCCAGCTAGTGATTTTTCCAAATCCATTCTGGGACTGACAGTGAAGAGATGGTGGGCCCCGAGGTTGTCTACATTGGCCGACCGGACCCTCTGGTTGGTCAGATCGGGCAACGGGGCCAAAGGGGTTAGTCAGACATTGAATCGGGTCCTTCTATCTTATTGCGGAAGCAACCAGGGATCCGAGGTCGAAGTAGCCATCACTGAAGAAATAATAATGAAGTGTGGTGTGACACCACTCTGTGAATAACCTAGGCACCCACCTATGTGAGGTTTGTTACTCAACCCACGAGCTGGTGTGACATGAGCTGTCCTTGTCTATCTGTCTAACTTATTGGGACCACTTGGCCGTATCCATGCCCGTGCAGATCCGTGATGCGGATCCAACTGGCGTTGAAGCACTGACGCGTGGTGATCCCACCCACTAGTAGATATCAGACAGGTGCTACGAAATCCCAGTGCTCTACATTTTTTCTACAGTCAAAAGAGTTTCCTTGATGCTCTTGAGACAGATTTGCATGTTTTGTATTTTGTGTCTACCAATCACTGCCAAACCTGCGTGTGTGACTAGTAATAGCGCAGGCACAAGATTATGCAGCTTGAAATGATGCTTTGCTTGTCTGGGTAAGACTTTTGTTGCCGCCTCACACACTTGGACTGAAGTGTGTGGCATGCTGCCCTCAGACTTAGCGCCTGAGCAGCGATGGATGCTCAGCTGTAAGAGAGAACACTCAAACTCAGATTTTAGCACCAGAAGTGTAGCTGAAAATCACTAATGACGGAGTTGACAGTAAGATTTATGTTTGGTGAGAGACCCCTCTCACACTAACCTAGGCTCTCACCTCTGTGAGGCTTGTTACTCAGTTACCAACCAATCAGGAAAATGCACTAATTTCTGCAGCTAAACTCCTGATCGCCCTCATTTTTGGCCGACCATGCATGAGATGCCCCCATTTTGAGAAAAATGACTCCATCACACCCATTCAAAAAACTTATGGCTAGGTTGCCCCCATTATTTCCTTAGTTCCCCAACTCGCCCCCATTAAAAAAATTGCCTACCTTGCCGCATTTTATTAATGAATTGTCGAGGCTTTGGGTTTTGGATGTTGACATCGGCAACAGGGGTGTAGGACGTCATCGCTTGTGCAGTCAGCATCACCGTACGAATGGTACGCTGCCTTGTCAGCCTCAACCGAGGCATGGATAGATCAAAGCAAACCCCCCATCCCCCGTCCCCCCCACCCCCCCAACTCCCTAGCGGACCCACCCACCCCACACCCCTCCCCCCCTACCCCCCGACCCCACCGCCCCTGCCCCGCCAATCGACCAGAACACACAGAGACGTGGACCACTGAATACACTGTCGATAATCAGCAAGCATATAGAAATTTTAAGCTAGAAATGCACGTATAGCATTCTGAACAATTTGCATTCTTGGCTAGCAACACATCTGCAAATGCATGCACATATTCATGTATGGTTTAGGGTTACATATTTACATCAAAATATGCATTTTTATGTACATACACGCAGAAATAAATGTTAACAAAAACATAAACATATAGACATACTTACACATGTACATACACTTATACATGTATACATGTATACATATACATACAAAAACATGTACAGAAACATAGATACATATACATGAAAATCTACGCACAAATAAACATAAACATATAATTCAAAAAATACGTTTACAAAAACATATACATATACATATACATATACATATACATACACATATACATATACATATACATATACATATACATATACATATACATATACATATACATATACATATACATATACATATACATATACATATCCATATACATATACATATACATATCCATATACATATACATATACATATCCATATACATATACATATACATATCCATATACATATACATATACATTTACATAAGCATATACACATACATATACATGTGCAGACACATATACATATACATACACATGGATATACATATACATATACATATACATATACATATACATATACATATACATATACATGTACATATACATATACATATACATATACATATGCATATACATATACATATACATACACATATAAATATACATATACATAAACATATACACATACAAATACATATACATAAACATATACATATACATAT
>SZWC01020887.1:5009-20872 GCA_023375785.1 Penium margaritaceum
TGGTCAGAAACACACTGGTCAGAAACACAGTGGTCATAAACATAATGGTCAGAAACACACTGGTCGGAGACACAGTGGTCAGAAAGACTGTGGCCAGAAACACAGTGGTCAAAACATGGTGGTCAGAAACACACTTGGCAGAAACACAGTGGTCAGACACACATTGGTCAGACCTACACTGATCAAAAATACACTAGTCAGAAACACATTGGTCAGAAACACACTCGTAGGAAACGCAGTGGTCAGAAACACAGTGGTCACAAACACACTTGTCAGAAACACAGTGGTCAGAAACACACTGCTAAAAAACACAGTGGTCAGAAACACATTGGTCAGAAGAACAGTGGCCAGAAACACAGTGGTCACAAACACACTTGTCAGAAACACAGTGGTCAGAAACACACTGCTAAAAAACACAGTGGTCAGAAACACATTGGTCAGAAGAACAGTGGCCAGAAACACAGTGGTCAAAAGCACAGTAGTCAAAAACTCATTGGTCAGAAACACAGTGGTCAGAAAATCAGTGGTCAGAAACACCGTGTTCAGAAACACAGTCGTCAAAAACACAATGGTCATAAACACAGTGGCGAGAAACACACTGGTCAGAAACACACTGGTCAGAAACACACTGGTCAGAAACACACTGGTCAAAAACACACTGGTCATAAACACACTGGTCAGAAAGACAGTGGTCAGAAACACAGTGGTCAGAAACACCGTGGCGAGAAACACAGTGGTCAAAAACACAGTGGTCAGAAACTCACTGGTCAGAAACACAGTGGTCGGAAACACACTGGTCAGAAACACACTGTTCAGAAACACAGTGGTCAGAAACACACTAGCAAGAAACACAGTGGTCAAAAACACAGTGGTCAGAAACTCATTGGTCAGAAACAAGGTGGTTGGAAACACACTGGTCAGAAACACCTTGTTCAGAAACACAGTGGTCAGAAACACACTGGTCAGAAACACAGTGGTCATAAACACAGTGGTCAGAAACACACTGGTGAGAAACGCAGTGGTAAGAAACACAAGGGCAGAAACACAATGGTAAGAAAAACAGTGGCAGAAACACGGTGGTCAGAAACACATTGGTCAGAACTGCACTGGTCAGAAACACACTAGTCAGAAACACATTTGTCAACAACACACTGGTCACAAACACAGTGGTCAGAAACACGGTAGTCAGAAACACAGTGGTCAGAAATACCCTGGTCAGGAACACGTTGGTGAGAAACACAGTGGTCAGAAACACAGTGGTCAGAAACACAGTGGTCAGAAACACACTGGTCAGAAACACACTGGTTAGAAACACAGTGGTCTGAAACACACTGTTAAAAAACACAGTGGTCAGAAACACACTGGTCAGAAACACACTGGTCAGAAGCACAGTGTTCCGAAACACAGTGGTCGGAAACACATTGGTTAGAAACACACGGGTCAGAAACACAGTGGTCAGAAACACACTGCTCAGAAACACAGTGGTCCGAAACACACTGTACAGAAACACACTGGTCAGAAACATAGTGGTCCGAAACACACTGGTCAGAAACACACTGGTCAGAAGCACAGTGTTCCGAAACACAGTGGTCGGAAACACATTGGTTAGAAACACACGGGTCAGAAACACAGTGGTCAGAAACACACCGGTCAGAAACACACTATTCAGAAACACAAATGTCAGAATCACACTGGTCAGAAAAACAGTGGTCAGAAACACAGTGGTCAGAAACTCACTGGTCAGAAACACAGTGGTCGGAAACACACTGGTCAGAAACACACTGGTCAGAAGCACAGTGTTCCGAAACACAGTGGTCGGAAACACATTGGTTAGAAACACACGGGTCAGAAACACAGTGGTCAGAAACACACCGGTCAGAAACACACTATTCAGAAACACAAATGTCAGAATCACACTGGTCAGAAAAACAGTGGTCAGAAACACAGTGGTCAGAAACTCACTGGTCAGAAACACAGTGGTCGGAAACACACTGGTCAGAAACACACTGGTCAGAAGCACAGTGTTCCGAAACACAGTGGTCGGAAACACATTGGTTAGAAACACACGGGTCAGAAACACAGTGGTCAGAAACACACCGGTCAGAAACACACTATTCAGAAACACAAATGTCAGAATCACACTGGTCAGAAAAACAGTGGTCAGAAACACAGTGGTCAGAAACTCACTGGTCAGAAACACAGTGGTCGGAAACACACTGGTCAGAAACACACTGGTCAGAAGCACAGTGTTCCGAAACACAGTGGTCGGAAACACATTGGTTAGAAACACACGGGTCAGAAACACAGTGGTCAGAAACACACCGGTCAGAAACACACTATTCAGAAACACAAATGTCAGAATCACACTGGTCAGAAAAACAGTGGTCAGAAACACAGTGGTCAGAAACTCACTGGTCAGAAACACAGTGGTCGGAAACACACTGGTCAGAAACACACTGGTCAGAAGCACAGTGTTCCGAAACACAGTGGTCGGAAACACATTGGTTAGAAACACACGGGTCAGAAACACAGTGGTCAGAAACACACCGGTCAGAAACACACTATTCAGAAACACAAATGTCAGAATCACACTGGTCAGAAAAACAGTGGTCAGAAACACAGTGGTCAGAAACTCACTGGTCAGAAACACAGTGGTCGGAAACACACTGGTCAGAAACACACTGGTCAGAAGCACAGTGTTCCGAAACACAGTGGTCGGAAACACATTGGTTAGAAACACACGGGTCAGAAACACAGTGGTCAGAAACACACCGGTCAGAAACACACTATTCAGAAACACAAATGTCAGAATCACACTGGTCAGAAAAACAGTGGTCAGAAACACAGTGGTCAGAAACTCACTGGTCAGAAACACAGTGGTCGGAAACACACTGGTCAGAAACACACTGGTCAGAAGCACAGTGTTCCGAAACACAGTGGTCGGAAACACATTGGTTAGAAACACACGGGTCAGAAACACAGTGGTCAGAAACACACCGGTCAGAAACACACTATTCAGAAACACAAATGTCAGAATCACACTGGTCAGAAAAACAGTGGTCAGAAACACAGTGGTCAGAAACTCACTGGTCAGAAACACAGTGGTCGGAAACACACTGGTCAGAAACACACTGGTCAGAAGCACAGTGTTCCGAAACACAGTGGTCGGAAACACATTGGTTAGAAACACACGGGTCAGAAACACAGTGGTCAGAAACACACCGGTCAGAAACACACTATTCAGAAACACAAATGTCAGAATCACACTGGTCAGAAAAACAGTGGTCAGAAACACAGTGGTCAGAAACTCACTGGTCAGAAACACAGTGGTCGGAAACACACTGGTCAGAAACACACTGGTCAGAAGCACAGTGTTCCGAAACACAGTGGTCGGAAACACATTGGTTAGAAACACACGGGTCAGAAACACAGTGGTCAGAAACACACCGGTCAGAAACACACTATTCAGAAACACAAATGTCAGAATCACACTGGTCAGAAAAACAGTGGTCAGAAACACAGTGGTCAGAAACTCACTGGTCAGAAACACAGTGGTCGGAAACACACTGGTCAGAAACACACTGGTCAGAAGCACAGTGTTCCGAAACACAGTGGTCGGAAACACATTGGTTAGAAACACACGGGTCAGAAACACAGTGGTCAGAAACACACCGGTCAGAAACACACTATTCAGAAACACAAATGTCAGAATCACACTGGTCAGAAAAACAGTGGTCAGAAACACAGTGGTCAGAAACTCACTGGTCAGAAACACAGTGGTCGGAAACACACTGGTCAGAAACACACTGGTCAGAAGCACAGTGTTCCGAAACACAGTGGTCGGAAACACATTGGTTAGAAACACACGGGTCAGAAACACAGTGGTCAGAAACACACCGGTCAGAAACACACTATTCAGAAACACAAATGTCAGAATCACACTGGTCAGAAAAACAGTGGTCAGAAACACAGTGGTCAGAAACTCACTGGTCAGAAACACAGTGGTCGGAAACACACTGGTCAGAAACACACTGGTCAGAAGCACAGTGTTCCGAAACACAGTGGTCGGAAACACATTGGTTAGAAACACACGGGTCAGAAACACAGTGGTCAGAAACACACCGGTCAGAAACACACTATTCAGAAACACAAATGTCAGAATCACACTGGTCAGAAAAACAGTGGTCAGAAACACAGTGGTCAGAAACTCACTGGTCAGAAACACAGTGGTCGGAAACACACTGGTCAGAAACACACTGGTCAGAAGCACAGTGTTCCGAAACACAGTGGTCGGAAACACATTGGTTAGAAACACACGGGTCAGAAACACAGTGGTCAGAAACACACCGGTCAGAAACACACTATTCAGAAACACAAATGTCAGAATCACACTGGTCAGAAAAACAGTGGTCAGAAACACAGTGGTCAGAAACTCACTGGTCAGAAACACAGTGGTCGGAAACACACTGGTCAGAAACACACTGGTCAGAAGCACAGTGTTCCGAAACACAGTGGTCGGAAACACATTGGTTAGAAACACACGGGTCAGAAACACAGTGGTCAGAAACACACCGGTCAGAAACACACTATTCAGAAACACAAATGTCAGAATCACACTGGTCAGAAAAACAGTGGTCAGAAACACAGTGGTCAGAAACTCACTGGTCAGAAACACAGTGGTCGGAAACACACTGGTCAGAAACACACTGGTCAGAAGCACAGTGTTCCGAAACACAGTGGTCGGAAACACATTGGTTAGAAACACACGGGTCAGAAACACAGTGGTCAGAAACACACCGGTCAGAAACACACTATTCAGAAACACAAATGTCAGAATCACACTGGTCAGAAAAACAGTGGTCAGAAACACAGTGGTCAGAAACTCACTGGTCAGAAACACAGTGGTCGGAAACACACTGGTCAGAAACACACTGGTCAGAAACACACTGGTCAGAAACACACTGGTCAAAAACACACTGGTCAGAAACACACTGGTCAGAAAGACAGTGGTCAGAAACACAGTGGTCAGAAACACCGTGGCGAGAAACACAGTGGTCAAAAACACAGTGGTCAGAAACTCACTGGTCAGAAACACAGTGGTCGGAAACACACTGGTCAGAAACACACTGTTCAGAAACACAGTGGTCAGAAACACACTAGCAAGAAACACAATGGTCAAAAACACAGTGGTCAGAAACTCATTGGTCAGAAACAAGGTGGTTGGAAACACACTGGTCAGAAACACCTTGTTCAGAAACACAGTGGTCAGAAACACACTGGTTAGAAACACAGTGGTCATAAACACAGTGGTCAGAAACACACTGGTGAGAAACGCAGTGGTCAGAAACATAGTGGCAGAAACACAATGGTAAGAAAAACAGTGGCAGAAACACGGTGGTCAGAAACACATTGGTCAGAACTGCACTGGTCAGAAACACACTAGTCAGAAACACATTTGTCAGAAACACACTGGTCACAAACACAGTGGTCAGAAACACGGTAGTCAGAAACACAGTGGTCAGAAATACCCTGGTCAGGAACACGTTGGTGAGAAACACAGTGCTCAAAAACACAGTGGTCAGAAACACAGTGGTCATAAACACAGTGGTCAGAAACACACTTGTCAGAAACACAGTGGTCAAAAACACGCTGCTTAGAAACACAGTGGTTGGAAACACACTGGTCAGAAACACAGTGGTGAGAAACACTGTGGTCAGACACACACTGGTCAGAAACACACTGGGCAGAAACACAGTGGTCAGAAACACACTGGTCAGAAACACACTGGTCAGAAACACAGTGGTCAGAAACACATCGGTGAGAAACACAATAGTCAGAAAAAAAGTGGTCAGGAAGTCACTGGTCAGAAACACAGTGGTCAGACTCACACTGGTCAGAAACACACTGTTAAGAAACACAGTGTTCAGAAACACACTGGTCAGAAACACACTGGTTAGAAACACAGTGGTCTGAAACACACTGTTAAAAAACACATTGGTCAGAAACACACCGGTCAGAAACACACTGGTCAGAAACACAGTATTCTGAAACACAGTGGTCGGAAAAACATTGGTTAGAAACACACGGGTCAGAAACACAGTGGTCAGAAACACACTGCTCAGAAACACAGTGGTCCGAAACACACTGTACAGAAACACACTGGTCAGAAACATAGTGGTCCGAAACACACTGGACAGAAACACACTGGTCAGAAGCACAGTGGTCAGAAACAGACTTGTCAGAAACACATTGGTCAGAAACATAGTGGTCCGAAACACACTGGACAGAAACACACTGGTCAGAAGCACAGTGGTCAGAAACAGACTTGTCAGAAACACATTGGTCAGAAACATAGTGGTCCGAAACACACTGGACAGAAACACACTGGTCAGAAGCACAGTGGTCAGAAACAGACTTGTCAGAAACACATTGGTCAGAAACATAGTGGTCCGAAACACACTGGACAGAAACACACTGGTCAGAAGCACAGTGGTCAGAAACAGACTTGTCAGAAACACATTGGTCAGAAACATAGTGGTCCGAAACACACTGGACAGAAACACACTGGTCAGAAGCACAGTGGTCAGAAACAGACTTGTCAGAAACACATTGGTCAGAAACATAGTGGTCCGAAACACACTGGACAGAAACACACTGGTCAGAAGCACAGTGGTCAGAAACAGACTTGTCAGAAACACATTGGTCAGAAACATAGTGGTCCGAAACACACTGGACAGAAACACACTGGTCAGAAGCACAGTGGTCAGAAACAGACTTGTCAGAAACACATTGGTCAGAAACATAGTGGTCCGAAACACACTGGACAGAAACACACTGGTCAGAAGCACAGTGGTCAGAAACAGACTTGTCAGAAACACATTGGTCAGAAACATAGTGGTCCGAAACACACTGGACAGAAACACACTGGTCAGAAGCACAGTGGTCAGAAACAGACTTGTCAGAAACACATTGGTCAGAAACATAGTGGTCCGAAACACACTGGACAGAAACACACTGGTCAGAAGCACAGTGGTCAGAAACAGACTTGTCAGAAACACATTGGTCAGAAACATAGTGGTCCGAAACACACTGGACAGAAACACACTGGTCAGAAGCACAGTGGTCAGAAACAGACTTGTCAGAAACACATTGGTCAGAAACATAGTGGTCCGAAACACACTGGACAGAAACACACTGGTCAGAAGCACAGTGGTCAGAAACAGACTTGTCAGAAACACATTGGTCAGAAACATAGTGGTCCGAAACACACTGGACAGAAACACACTGGTCAGAAGCACAGTGGTCAGAAACAGACTTGTCAGAAACACATTGGTCAGAAACATAGTGGTCCGAAACACACTGGACAGAAACACACTGGTCAGAAGCACAGTGGTCAGAAACAGACTTGTCAGAAACACATTGGTCAGAAACATAGTGGTCCGAAACACACTGGACAGAAACACACTGGTCAGAAGCACAGTGGTCAGAAACAGACTTGTCAGAAACACATTGGTCAGAAACATAGTGGTCCGAAACACACTGGACAGAAACACACTGGTCAGAAGCACAGTGGTCAGAAACACGGTGGTCAGAAACACAGTGGTCGGAAATACAGTGGTCAGGAACACACCTGTCAGAAATACGGTGGTCAGAAAGACATTGGTAAGAACTACCCTAGTCAGAAACACACAAGTCAGAAACACATTTGTCAAAAACACACACTGGTCAGAAAAAAAACGGTCAGAAACACAGGAGTCAGAAACACAGTGGTCAGAAACAGACTTGTCAGAAACACATTGGTCAGAAACATAGTGGTGATAAACACAGCGGTCAGAAACACAGTGGTCATGAACACACTGGTCAGAAACACAGTGGTCAGAAACACAGTGGTCATAAGCACAGTGGTAAGAAACACAGTGGTCATTAACACACTGATCAGAAACACAGTGCTCAGTAACACGCTAGTCAGAAACACAGTGGTCGGAAACACACTGGTCAAAACCACGGTGGCGAGAAACACAGTGGTCAGAAACACAGTGGTCAGAAACTCATTGGTCAGAAACATAATGTTCAGAAAGACAGTGGTCAGAAACACACTGTTCAGAAACACGGTGGTCAGAAACACACGGGTCATAAACACAGTGGTGAGAAATACAGTGGTCAGAAACACACTGGTCAGAAACACGTTGGTGAGAAACACAAGTGTCAGAAACACAGTAGTAAAAAACACAGTGGTCAGAATCACACTGGTCAGAAACACATTGGTCAGAAACACAGTGGTCAGAAACTCATTGGTCAGAAACATAGTGTTCAGAAAGACAGTGGTCAGAAACACACTGTTCAGAAACACGGTGGTCAGAAACACACGGGTCATAAACACAGTGGTGAGAAATACAGTGGTCAGAAACACACTGGTCAGAAACACGTTGGTGAGAAACACAAGTGTCAGAAACACAGTAGTAAAAAACACAGTGGTCAGAATCACACTGGTCAGAAACACATTGGTCAGAAACACAGTGGTCAGAAACTCATTGGTCAGAAACATAGTGTTCAGAAAGACAGTGGTCAGAAACACACTGTTCAGAAACACGGTGGTCAGAAACACACGGGTCATAAACACAGTGGTGAGAAATACAGTGGTCAGAAACACACTGGTCAGAAACACGTTGGTGAGAAACACAAGTGTCAGAAACACAGTAGTAAAAAACACAGTGGTCAGAATCACACTGGTCAGAAACACATTGGTCAGAAACACAGTGGTCAGAAACTCATTGGTCAGAAACATAGTGTTCAGAAAGACAGTGGTCAGAAACACACTGTTCAGAAACACGGTGGTCAGAAACACACGGGTCATAAACACAGTGGTGAGAAATACAGTGGTCAGAAACACACTGGTCAGAAACACGTTGGTGAGAAACACAAGTGTCAGAAACACAGTAGTAAAAAACACAGTGGTCAGAATCACACTGGTCAGAAACACATTGGTCAGAAACACAGTGGTCAGAAACTCATTGGTCAGAAACATAGTGTTCAGAAAGACAGTGGTCAGAAACACACTGTTCAGAAACACGGTGGTCAGAAACACACGGGTCATAAACACAGTGGTGAGAAATACAGTGGTCAGAAACACACTGGTCAGAAACACGTTGGTGAGAAACACAAGTGTCAGAAACACAGTAGTAAAAAACACAGTGGTCAGAATCACACTGGTCAGAAACACATTGGTCAGAAACACAGTGGTCAGAAACTCATTGGTCAGAAACATAGTGTTCAGAAAGACAGTGGTCAGAAACACACTGTTCAGAAACACGGTGGTCAGAAACACACGGGTCATAAACACAGTGGTGAGAAATACAGTGGTCAGAAACACACTGGTCAGAAACACGTTGGTGAGAAACACAAGTGTCAGAAACACAGTAGTAAAAAACACAGTGGTCAGAATCACACTGGTCAGAAACACATTGGTCAGAAACACAGTGGTCAGAAACTCATTGGTCAGAAACATAGTGTTCAGAAAGACAGTGGTCAGAAACACACTGTTCAGAAACACGGTGGTCAGAAACACACGGGTCATAAACACAGTGGTGAGAAATACAGTGGTCAGAAACACACTGGTCAGAAACACGTTGGTGAGAAACACAAGTGTCAGAAACACAGTAGTAAAAAACACAGTGGTCAGAATCACACTGGTCAGAAACACATTGGTCAGAAACACAGTGGTCAGAAACTCATTGGTCAGAAACATAGTGTTCAGAAAGACAGTGGTCAGAAACACACTGTTCAGAAACACGGTGGTCAGAAACACACGGGTCATAAACACAGTGGTGAGAAATACAGTGGTCAGAAACACACTGGTCAGAAACACAGTAGTCAGAAACATTGTGGTAAGAAACACATCGGTCAGAAACACAGTGGTCAGAAACACACAGGTCAGAAGCACAGTGGTCAGAAACACACTGCTCAGAAACACAGTGGTCGGAAACATAGTGGTCGGAACTACAGCGGTCGCAAACACACAAATCAGAAACCCATTGGTCAAAAACACACTGGTCTGAAACACAGTGGTCAGAAACACAATAGTCAGAAACACAGTGGTCACAAACACACTGGTCAGAAACACGTTGGTCAGAAACACTGTGGTTAGAAAAACAGTAGAAAAACACAGTGGTCAGAAACATACTGGTCAGAAGCACACTGGTCAGAAATAGAGTGGTCAAAAACACAGAGGTCAGAAACACAGTGGTCAGAACCACACTGGTCAGAAACACACTGTTCAGAAACACAGTGGTCAGAAACACACTGTTCAGAAACACTGTGGTCGGAAACGTACTGGTCAGAAACATAGTGGTCATAAACATAGTGGTAAAAAATACACTGGTCAGAAACACAATGGTCAGAAACACACTGGTCAAAACCACACTGGTCAGAAACACAGTAGTCAGAAACACAATGGTCAGAAACACAGTGGTCAGAAACACACTGTTCAGAAACACACTGGTCAGAAACACGTTGGTCAGAAAGACAGTGGTCAGAAACACACTAGTTAGAAACATAGTGGTCAGAAACTCAGTGGTCAGTAACACAGTGGTCAGAACCACACTGGTCAGAAACACACTGGTCAGAAACACACTGGTCTGAAACACACTTGTCAGAAACACACTGGTCAGAAACACAGTGGAAAGAAACACAGTGATCAGAAACACAGTGGTTATGAATACACTGGTCAGAAACACAGTGGTCAGAAACACACTGGTCAGAAACACCATGGTCAGAAACATAGTGATCAGAAACATGGTGGTCAGAAACACAGTGGTCAGAAACACAGTGGTCAGAAACACAGTGGTCATAAACACACTTGTCAGAAACAATGTGGTCAGGACCACACTGGTCGGAAACACACTGGCCAGAGACACGCTGGTCAGAAACACACTGGTCAGACACACAGTGGTCAGAAACACAGTGGTCAGAAACTCAGTGGTCAGAAACACACTGGTCAGAGACACATTGGTCAGAAACACAGTGGTCAGAAACACACTGGTCGGAGACACAGTGGTCAGAAAGACTGTGGCCAGAAACACACTGGTCAAAACACGGTGGTCAGAAACACACTTGGCAGAAACACAGTGGTCAGACACACATTGGTCAGACCTACACTGATCAGAAATACACTAGTCAGAAACACATTGGTCAGAAACACACTCGTAGGAAACGCAGTGGTCAGAAACACAGTGGTCACAAACACACTTGTCAGAAACACAGTGGTCAGAAACACACTACTAAAAAACACAGTGGTCACAAACACATTGGTCAGAAGAACAGTGGCCAGAAACACAGTGGTCAGAAAATCAGTGGTCAGAAACACCCTGTTCAGAAACACAGTCGTAAAAAACACAATGGTCATAAACACAGTGGCGAGAAACACACTGGTCAGAAACACACTGGTCAGAAACACACTGGTCAGAAACACACTGGTCAAAAACACACTGGTCAGAAACACACTGGTCAGAAAGACAGTGGTCAGAAACACACTGTTCAGAAATACAGTGGTCAGGAACACAGTGGTCAGAAACACAGAGGTCACAAACACAGTGGTCAGAAACAGAGTGGTCAGAACCACACTGGTCAGAAACACACTGTTCAGAAACACAGTGGTCAGAAACACACTGGTCGGAAACACACTGGTCAGAAACACAGTAGTCAGAAACATTGTGGTAAGAAACACATCGGTCAGAAACACAGTGGTCAGAAACACACCGGTCAGAATCACACTGGTCAGAAACACAGTAGTCAGAAACATTGTGGTAAGAAACACATCGGTCAGAAACACAGTGGTCAGAAACACACCGGTCAGAATCACACTGGTCAGAAACACAGTAGTCAGAAACATTGTGGTAAGAAACACATCGGTCAGAAACACAGTGGTCAGAAACACACCGGTCAGAATCACACTGGTCAGAAACACAGTAGTCAGAAACATTGTGGTAAGAAACACATCGGTCAGAAACACAGTGGTCAGAAACACACCGGTCAGAATCACACTGGTCAGAAACACAGTAGTCAGAAACATTGTGGTAAGAAACACATCGGTCAGAAACACAGTGGTCAGAAACACACCGGTCAGAATCACACTGGTCAGAAACACAGTAGTCAGAAACATTGTGGTAAGAAACACATCGGTCAGAAACACAGTGGTCAGAAACACACCGGTCAGAATCACACTGGTCAGAAACACAGTAGTCAGAAACATTGTGGTAAGAAACACATCGGTCAGAAACACAGTGGTCAGAAACACACCGGTCAGAATCACACTGGTCAGAAACACAGTAGTCAGAAACATTGTGGTAAGAAACACATCGGTCAGAAACACAGTGGTCAGAAACACACCGGTCAGAATCACACTGGTCAGAAACACAGTAGTCAGAAACATTGTGGTAAGAAACACATCGGTCAGAAACACAGTGGTCAGAAACACACCGGTCAGAATCACACTGGTCAGAAACACAGTAGTCAGAAACATTGTGGTAAGAAACACATCGGTCAGAAACACAGTGGTCAGAAACACACCGGTCAGAATCACACTGGTCAGAAACACAGTAGTCAGAAACATTGTGGTAAGAAACACATCGGTCAGAAACACAGTGGTCAGAAACACACCGGTCAGAATCACACTGGTCAGAAACACAGTAGTCAGAAACATTGTGGTAAGAAACACATCGGTCAGAAACACAGTGGTCAGAAACACACCGGTCAGAATCACACTGGTCAGAAACACAGTAGTCAGAAACATTGTGGTAAGAAACACATCGGTCAGAAACACAGTGGTCAGAAACACACCGGTCAGAATCACACTGGTCAGAAACACAGTAGTCAGAAACATTGTGGTAAGAAACACATCGGTCAGAAACACAGTGGTCAGAAACACACCGGTCAGAATCACACTGGTCAGAAACACAGTAGTCAGAAACATTGTGGTAAGAAACACATCGGTCAGAAACACAGTGGTCAGAAACACACCGGTCAGAATCACACTGGTCAGAAACACAGTAGTCAGAAACATTGTGGTAAGAAACACATCGGTCAGAAACACAGTGGTCAGAAACACACTGGTCAGAGACACATTGGTCAGAAACACAGTGGTCAGAAACATGCTGGCCAGAAACACTGTGGTCCGGAACACACCAGTCAGAAATACAGTGGTCTGAAAGACAGTGGTCAGAAACACAGTTGCCAGAAACACACTGGTCAGAAACACAGTGGTCAGAAGCACTGTGATTAGAAACACCGTGGTCAGAAACACACTGGTCAAAACACAGTGGTCAGAAACAAAATGGTCAGAAGCACACTGGTCAGAAACATAGTGGTCAGAAACCAAGTGGTCGGAAACACACTGGTCAGAAACACAGTGGCCAGAAACACACCGGTCAGAAACACATTGGTCAGAAACACAGTGGTAAAAAACACACTGGTCAGAAACACACTGGTCAGAAACACAGTGGTCAGAAACACAGTGGTCAAACACACAGTGGTCATAAACAAAGTGGTCAAAAGCACAGTGGTCACAAACACAGTGGTCAGAAACACAGTAGTCAGAACCACAATGGTCACAAACACAGTGGTCAGTAACACACTGGTCAGAAACACAGTGTTTAGAAACATACTTTTTAGAAAATAGTGGCCAGAAACACACTGGTCAGAAACACACTGGTCCGAAACACACTGGTTAGAAACACACTGGTCAGAAACACACTGGTCAGAAACACGGTGGTCAGAAACACGGTGGTCAGAAACACAGTGGTCCGAAACACACTGGTTAGAAACACACTGGTCAGAAACACACTGGTCAGAAACACGGTGGTCAGAAACACGGTGGTCAGAAACACAGTGGTCAGAAAGACATCGGTCATAACCACAGTGGCAAGAAACACCGTGGTCAGAAGCATAGTGGTCAGAAACACCGTGGTCAGAAACACAGTGGTCAGAAATACACTGGCCAGAAGCACACTGGTCAGAAACACAGTGGTCAGAAACACAATGGTCATAAACATAATGGTCAGAAGCACAGTGGTCAGAATCACCCTGGTCAGAAACAGTGTGGTCAGAAACACTGAGGTCATAAACACACTGCTCAGAAACACAGTGGTCAGATTCGCACTGCTCATAAACACAGTGGTGAGAAACACAGTGGTCAGAAACACACTGGTCATAAACACAGTGGTCATAAACACACTGGTCAGAAACACAGTGGTAAAAAAAAACAGTGGTCAGAAACATGCTGGTCAGAAATACACTGGTCATAAACACACTGGTAAGATACACAGTGGTCAGAAACACAGTGGTCAGAAACACAGTGTTCATAAACACACTGGTCAGAAACACAGTGGTCAGAAACACATGGGTCAGAAACACACTGCTCAGAAACACACCGGTTACAAACACACTCGTCAGAAACACAGTGGTCAGAAACACAATGGTTTGAAACACAGTGGTCATACACACAGTGGTCAGAAACATGGTAGTCAGAAACACACTGGTCAGAAACACAGTGGTCAGAAACACACTGGTCAGAAACACAGTGGTCAGAAACACAGTGGTTAGAAACACAGTGGTCAGAAACACACGGGTCAGAAACACAGTGGTCAGAAACGCAGTGGTCAGAAACGCAGTGCTCAGGAACACAGTGGTCAGAAACACACTGTTCAGAAATACAGTGGTCAGGAACACAGTGATCAGAAACACAGAGGTCACAAACACAGTGGTCAGAAATAGAGTGGTCAGAAACACACTGGTCAGAAACACACTGGCCAGAAACACAGTGGTCATAAACAAGGGTGCACGCCATGCCAGATTCCCGCATCTTTTGGAAGTCTTGGATTCTCGAATCGAGTCCAAGACTCGGGTTTGGATTCTCGAATCTTTCTGAAAGATTCTTGAATCTTGGAATTGCGAATCTTTTGACCATATATCTGCATGAATCATAGTATGAGACACCGCAAAAAAATAGAATTTCGTGATGTGCAATATGCTTGTTTATGATAATCCTCCTGTCTGCATGAATATCTTCAGTGTTGACCTGGCCACCCCGAACTCCGGCACATCGATGTCCACCTCGGCACATCGATGTGACCCGTCCCACATCGGCGACCTCGGAATATCGGGCCTTACTGGGGTGGACTATGAATTTTTCTGGGTAGTCCTAGGCGCCGAATGCACACTGAATGGCATTTCTCTTTGCATGCATTCACAGGTCGACTCCAAGAACGCACAACTTTCCTCATTCTCGCCTGGTCTACCGCGCTGACTCATGATGGCAGCATTCCACGCATCAAAAACTGCTTGGAATTCTGCCTATCCAGCATGGAATGCTGCCTATGCTGCCTATCTTCGCACGTTTACTTGCAAGTTGGCAAGTAAAAGTGCAAAGTCTGTTTCGAGTGACGAATCGAGTTTTGGTAAACAAAGTGATGCGCGCAGAATCTCGAACCAGGATTTCAAACTTCGCTAGTCCATGGTCGAGGATCAAAGTTCGAATCTAATTACAATTGCGGAAGTTACTTTTTTTCAAATGTTTGACTTCCAAATTTCTGAATCAAGCTTTAAAACTGAGCCAAAGTTTGATTTCAGAAGTTTGACTTTCGATGTTCCGACACGGAAATCATTTTTCAAACTTTGAACTTCGACGTTTGAAGTCAAATAGTTGCTGATTTATTGCTTAAAGTTTGACTTATGAATTGTAAGTTTAACGTGCGAAACATTTAGGTTTGAAGTTACGAGCAAGCAAAACATCTTCTTAAGCATGCAAACCCCTTCTCCTTTGGTAATCTAACTGACAGGGCTTCGATGGGGATGAGAGTTTGGGGGGGGGG
>SZWC01020887.1:24689-36827 GCA_023375785.1 Penium margaritaceum
TGGTCAGAAAGACAGTGGTCAGAAACACACTGGTCACAAACACAGTGGTCAAAAACTCAGTGGTCAGAAACACAGTGGACAGAACCACGCTGATCAGAAACACACTGGTCAGAAAGACAGTGGTCAGCAACACAGTGGTCAGAAACACAGTGGTCATTAACACACTGGTCGGAAACACACTGGTCAGAAACACACTGGTCAGAAACACAGTGGACAGAAACACAGTTATCAGAAACACAGTGGTCATAAACACACTGGTCAGAAACACAGTGGTCAGAAACACACTGGTCAGAAACACGGTGGTCAGAATCACAGTGGTGAGAACCACATTGGTCAGAAACACAGTGGTCAGAAACACAATGATCAGAAACACAGTGGTCCGAAACACAGTGGTCAGAAACATAGTGGTCAGAAACACAGTGGTCATAAACACACTTGTCAGAAACAATGTGGTCAGGAACACACCGGTCCGAAAAACACTGGCCAGAAACACACTGGTCAGAAACACAGTGGTCAGACACACCGTGGTGAAAAACACAGTGGTCAGAAACTCAGTGGTCAGAAACACACTGGTCAGAGACACAGTGGTCAGAAACACCGTGGTGAAAAACACAGTGGTCAGAAACTCAGTGGTCAGAAACACACTGGTCAGAGACACAGTGGTCAGAAACACAATGGTCGCTGGCCAGATACACACTGGTCAGAAACACATTGGTCAGAAACATAGTGGTCGGAAACACATTGTTGGGAAACACACGGGTCAAATACACATTGGTCAGAAACACAGTGGTCCCAAACATAGTGGTCAGAAACACACTGGTCAGAAACATAGTAGTTAGAAACACAGTGGTCAGAAACACACTGGTCAGAAATACTGTGGTCAGGAACACACCGGTCAGAAATACAGTGGTCTGAAAGACAGTGGTCAGCAACACAGTGGCCAGAGACACAATGGTCAGAAACACAGTGGTTAGAAGCACAGTGGTCAGAAACACCGTGGTCAGAAACAAACTGGTCAGAAACACAGTGGTCAGAAACACAATGGTCAGAAGCACACTGGTAAGAAACATAGTGGTCATAAACACAGTGGTAAGAAACACACTGGTCTGAAGCACAGTGGTCAGAAACACACCGGTCAGAAACACATTGGTCAGAAACACTGTGGTCAGAAACACACTCGTCACCAACACACTGGTGAGAAACACAGTGGTAAGAAATACAGTGGTCACAAACACAGTTGTCAGAAACACAGTGGTCAGAAACACATTGGTCTGAAACACAGTGGTCATAAACAAAGTGGTCAAAAGCATAGTGGTCAGAAACACAGTGGTCAGAAACACAGTGGTCAGAACCATAGTGGTCACAAACACACTGGTCAGAAACACAGTGGTCATAAACACACTGGTAAAAAACACAGTGGTAAAAAACACAGTGGTCAGAAACACAGTGGTCAGAAACACAGTGTTCATAAACACACTGGTCACAAACACGGTGGTCAGAAACACGATGGTCAGAAACACAGTGGTCAGAAAAACACTTGTCAGAAACACAGTGGCCGGAAACACACTAGTCAGAAACACACTGGTCAGAAACACACTGGTTAGAAACACACTTGTCAGAAACACACTGGTCAGAAACACGGTGGTCAGAAACACGATGGTCAGAAACACACTGGTCAGAAAGACAGTGGTCATAACCACACTGGTCAGAAACAATGTGGTCAGAAGCATAGTGGTCAGAAACACCGTGTTCAAAAACACAGCGGTCAGAAACATAGTGGTCAGAAACACAGTGGTCAGAAACACAGTGGTCATAATCACCCTGGTCAGAAACAGAGTGGTCACAAACACTGTGGTCAGAAACACACTGCTCAGAAACACAGTGGCCATAAACACACTGTTCAGAAACACATATGTGAGAAACACAGTGCTCAGAAACACACTGGTCAGAAACACAGTGGTCAAAAACACAGTGGTCAGAAACATGCTGGTCAGAAACACGCTGGTCATAAACACACTGGTAAGAAACACAGTGGTCTGAAACACAGTGGTCAGAAACACAGTGTTCATAAACACAGCGGTCAGAAACACAGTGGTCAGAAACACAGTAGTCAGAAACACACATCTCAGAAACACACCTGTCACAAACACACTCGTCAGAAACACAGTGGTCGGAAACATAATGGTCAGAAACACAGTGGTCATAAACACAGTGGTCACACACATGGTGGTCAGAAACACACTGGTCAGCAACATAGTGGTCCGAAACACACTGGTCACAAACAGAGTGGTTCGAAACACAGTGGAAAAAAACACAGTAATCAGAAAACCCCCGGTTGGAAACATAGTGGTCAGAAACACACGGGTCAGAAACACAGTGGTCACAAACGCAGTGGTCAGAAACGCAGTGGTCAGGAACACAGTGGTTAGAAACACAGTGTTCATAAATACAGTGGTCAGAAACACAGTGATCAGAAACACAGTGGTCAGAAACAGGGTGGTCAGAAACACAGTGGTCATAAACACACTGGTCAGAAACACACTGGTCAGAAACACAGTGGTCAGAAACAAAGTGGTCAGAAACATAGTGGTCAGAAACACAGTGGTCAGAAACACACTGGTCAGAAACACACTGGTCAGAAACACAGTGGTCAGAAACAAAGTGGTCAGAAACATAGTGGTCAGAAACACAGTGGTCAGAAACACAGTGTTCAGAAATACAGTGGTCAGAAATACAGTGTTCAGAAATACAGTGGTCAGAAATACACTGGTCAGTATCACAGTGGTCAGAAACACAGTGGTTAGAAACAAAGTCGTCAGAAACACAATGGTCAGAGAAACAGTGGTCAGAAACAGACTAGTTGGAAACACAGTTGCCAGAAACACACTGGCCACAAACACAGTGGTCAGAAACACACTGGTCACAAACGCACTCGTCAGAAACACAGTGGTCATCAACACAGTGGTCATAGACACACTGGTCAGAAATACAGCTGTCAGAAGCGCAGTGGTCAGACACACCCTGGTCAGAAACACAGTGGTCAGAAACACATTGGTCGGAAACACACTGGTCAGAAACAGTGTTAATAATCCCACTGGTCAGGAACACAGTGATGATAAAAACACCGGTCAGACACACAATGGTCAAAAAGATAGTGGTCATAAACACACTGGTCAGAAACACAGTGGTCAGGAACACAGTGGTAATAAACACAGTGGTCAGAAACACATTGGTCAAAAACACAGTGGTCAGAAACACAGTGGTCAGAAAAACAGTGGTCAGAAACACAGTGGTCAGAAACACAGTGTTCATAAACACACTGGTGAGAAACTTAGCAGTCAGAAACATTGCGGTCAGAAACACACTGGTCAGAAACACACTGGTCAGAAATGCACTGCTCGCAAACACATTGCTCAGAAACACAGTGGTCAGAAACACAGTGGTCAGAATCATAGTGGTCAGAAACACATTGGTCAGAAACACAGTGGTCAGCAACACACTGGTCAGATACACACTGGTGAGAAACACACTGGTCATAAACACAGTGGTCAGAAACACAGTGGTCAAAAGCACAGTGATCACAAACACACTGGTCAGAAACACAGCGGTCAGAAACACAGTGGTCAGCAACACACTGGTCAGAAACACACTGGTCCGAAACACAGTGGTCAGAAACACAGTCGTCAGAAATATAGTGGTCAGAAACACAGTGGTCAGAAACACAGTGGTCAGAAAGACACATGTCAGCTACCCACATGTCAGAAACACAGTGGTCAGAAACACAGAAACACACTGGTCGGAAACACACTCGTCAGAAACATAGTGTTCAGACACACACTGGTCAGAACACAGTGGTCAAAAACAGACTGGTCAGAAACACACTGGTCAGAAACACAGTGGTCAAAAAGAGAGTGGTCAGAAAGACAGTGTCAGAAACGCAGTGATCAGAAACACACTGGTCAGAAAAACAGTGGTCAGAAAAGCACGGGTCAGAAACACAATTGTCACAAACACAGTGGTCAGAAACAAAGTGGTCAGAAACACAGTGGTCAGGAGCACAGTGGTCATAAACACAGTGGTCAGAAACACCCTGGTCAGAAATACACTGGTCAGGAACACAGCAGTCTGAAACACAGTGGTCAGAAACACAGTGGTCAGAAACAAACTGGCCAGAAACACCTTGGCCAGAAACACAGAGGTTAGAAACACACTGGACAGAAACGCAGTGGTCACGAACACAGTGGTCAGAAACACTCTGGTCAAAAACACAGTGGTCAGAAACACACTGGGCAGAATTACACTGGTCAGAAACACAGTGGTCAGAAACACACTGGTCAGAAACACACTGGTCAAAAACACGGTGGTCAGAAACGAAGTGGTCAGAAACACAGTGGTCAGAAACACACTGGTCAAAAACACGGTGGTCAGAAACGAAGTGGTCAGAAACACAGTGGTCATAAACACAATGGTTAGAAACAGATTCGTAAGAAACACAGTGGTCAAAAACACATTGGTCAAAAACCTAGTGGTCAGAAACACACTGGTCTGAAACATACAAGTCAGAAACACACTGGTCAGAAACACTCTGGTCAGAAACACAGTGGTCGGAAACACAATGGTCAGAAACACACTGGTCATAAACACACTGGTCAGAAACACACTGGTCAGAAGCACAGTGCTCAGAAATACAGTGGTCAGAAACACACTGGCCAGAAACACAGTGGTCAGAAACGTACTGGTCAGAGACACAGTGGTCAGAAACACAGTGTTCAGCAACACACTGGTCAGAAACACCTTGGTCAAAAGCACACTGGTCAGAAACACAGTGGCCAGAAACATAGTGGTCATAGAAACAGTGGTCAGAAACACAGTGTTCAGCAACACACTGGTCAGAAACACCTTGGTCAAAAGCACACTGGTCAGAAACACAGTGGCCAGAAACATAGTGGTCATAGAAACAGTGGTCAGAAACACAGTGGTCAGAATCACAGTGGTCAGAAACGCACTGGTCAGAAAAACACTGGTCAGAAACACAATGGTCAGAAACACAGTGGTCAGAAAAACAGTGTTCATAAACACAGTGGTCAGAAACACACTGGTCAGAAACACAGTGGCCAAACACATAGTGGTCAGAGAAACAGTGGTCACAAACACAGTGGTCATAAACACAATGGTCATAAACACAATGGTCAGAAACGTGGTGGTCAGAAACACAGTGGTCAGAAGCACCGTGGTCATAAACATAGTGGTCAGAAACACACTGGTAATAAACACAGTGGTTAGAAACACAATGGTCAGAAAAGTAGTGGCCAGAAACACATTGGTCAGAAACACACTAGTCAGAAACACACTGGTCAGAAACACTCTGGTCAGAAACACAGTGGTCGGAAACACACTTGTCAGAAACACACTGGGCATAAACACACTGGCTAGAAACACACTGGTCAGAAACACAGTGGTCAGAAACACAGTGGTCAGAAACATACTGGCGAGAAACACAGTGGTCAGAAACACAGTGGTATGAGACACAGTGGTCAGAAACAACCTGGTCAGAACCACACTGGTTAGAAACACCTTGGTCAGAAACACACTAGTAAGAAACACACCGGTCAGAAACACAGTTGCCAGAAACATACTGGTCAGAGAAACAGTGGTCAGAAACACAGTGGCCAGAAACACAGTGTTCATAAACACAGTGGTCAGAAACACACTGGTCAGAAATACCGTGGTCAGAAATACAGTGGTCAGAAACGTAGTAGTTAGAGACACACGGGTCAGGAACACACTGGCCAGAAACACACTCGTCCGAAACACAGTGGTCGGAAACACACTGGTCCGAAACACAATGGTCAGAAACACAGTGGTCAGAAATACACTGGTCAGAAACACAGTGGTCAGAAACACAGTGGTCAGAAACAAACTGGTCAGAAACACAGTGGTCATAAACACACTGGTCAGAAACACAGTGGTCAGAAACACACTGGTCAGAAACACAGTGGTCAGAAACACAGTGGTCAGAAACAAACTGGTCAGAAACACAGTGGTCATAAACACACTGGTCAGAAACACAGTGGTCAGAAACACACTGGTCAGAAACACACTGTTCAGACTCACAGCGGTCAGAAACACACTTCTCAGAAACACACTGGTCAGAAACACACTGGTCAGAAACACACTTGTCAGAAACACACTGGTCAGAAACACATTGGTCAGAACACAGTGGTCAGAAACACAATGGTCATAACCACCCTGGTCAGAAACACAGTGGTCGGAAACACGGTGTTCATGAACACAGCGGTCATAAAGAAATTGGTCGGAAACACACAGACAAAAACACAGTGGTCAGAAACACAGTGGACAGAAACACAGTGGTCAGAAACACAATCTTCAGACACACACTGGTCAGAAACACACTGGTCAGAAACACATTGGTCAGAAACACACTGGTCAGAAACAAGGTGGTCAGAAACACACTGGTCAGAAACACACTGGTCAGAAACCTATTGGTCATAAACACAGTGGTCAGAAACACACTGATCAGGAACATAGTTGTCAGAAACCCAGTGGTCAGAAACACAGTGGTCTGAAACACAGTGGTCCGAAACACACTGGTCAGATACACATTGGTCAAAAACACACTGGTCAGAAACACACTTGTCAGAAACACAGTGGTCAGCAACACACAGGTCAGAAACACACTGGTCAGGAACACACTGATCAGAAACACAGTGGCCACAAGCACACAAGTCAGAAACACACTGGCCAGAAACACACAGGTCATAAACACAGTGGTCAGAGACACACTGGTCCGATACACGGTGGTCCAAAACACACTTGTCAGAAACACACTGGTCAGAAACACAGTAGTCAGAAACACACTAGTCAGACACATACGGGTCAGAAACAGAGGGGTCAGAAACACAGTGGTCAGAAACACATTGGTCAGATATACAGTGGTCAGAAACACAGTGGTCAGAAAAACAGTGGTCAGAAACACAGTGGTAAAATACACAATGGTCAGCAACACAGTGGTCAGAAACACAGTGGTCAGAAACACATTGGTCAGATATACACTGGTCAGAAACACAGTGGTCAGAAACACACAGGTCAGAAACACAGTGGTCCGAAACACACTGGTCTGAAACACAGTGATCAGAAACACATTGGTCACAAACACAGTGGTCAGAAACACAGTGGTCAGGAACCCAGTGGTCACAAGCACAGTGGTCAGAAACACACTGGTCTGAAACACAGTGATCAGAAACACATTGGTCACAAACACAGTGGTCAGAAACACAGTGGTCAGGAACCCAGTGGTCACAAGCACAGTGGTCAGAAACACACTGGTCTGAAACACAGTGATCAGAAACACATTGGTCACAAACACAGTGGTCAGAAACACAGTGGTCAGGAACCCAGTGGTCACAAGCACAGTGGTCAGAAACACACTGGTCTGAAACACAGTGATCAGAAACACATTGGTCACAAACACAGTGGTCAGAAACACAGTGGTCAGGAACCCAGTGGTCACAAGCACAGTGGTCAGAAACACACTGGTCTGAAACACAGTGATCAGAAACACATTGGTCACAAACACAGTGGTCAGAAACACAGTGGTCAGGAACCCAGTGGTCACAAGCACAGTGGTCAGAAACACACTGGTCTGAAACACAGTGATCAGAAACACATTGGTCACAAACACAGTGGTCAGAAACACAGTGGTCAGGAACCCAGTGGTCACAAGCACAGTGGTCAGAAACACACTGGTCTGAAACACAGTGATCAGAAACACATTGGTCACAAACACAGTGGTCAGAAACACAGTGGTCAGGAACCCAGTGGTCACAAGCACAGTGGTCAGAAACACACTGGTCTGAAACACAGTGATCAGAAACACATTGGTCACAAACACAGTGGTCAGAAACACAGTGGTCAGGAACCCAGTGGTCACAAGCACAGTGGTCAGAAACACACTGGTCTGAAACACAGTGATCAGAAACACATTGGTCACAAACACAGTGGTCAGAAACACAGTGGTCAGGAACCCAGTGGTCACAAGCACAGTGGTCAGAAACACACTGGTCTGAAACACAGTGATCAGAAACACATTGGTCACAAACACAGTGGTCAGAAACACAGTGGTCAGAAACACAGTGGTCAGAAACACACTGGTCAAAAACACAGTGGTCAGAAACACATTGGTCAGAAACACTATGTAGGGAAGACAGTGGTCAGAAACACAGTGGTAAGAAACACAGTGGTCAGAAACATAGTGGTCAGAAACTCAGTGGTCATAAACACAGTGGTCACAAACGCACCGGTCAGTAACACACTGGTCAGAAACACAGTGGTCAGAAACACATTGGTCAGAGACATACTGGTCAGAAACACAGTGGTCAGAAACACAGTGGTCAAAGACGAACTGGTCAGACCCACACTGGTCAGAAACACAGTGGTCAGAAACACACTGGTCAGAAAGACAGTGGTCAAAAACACACTGGTCAGAAACACACTGGTCAAAAACACAGTGGTCAGAAACACACTAGTCAGAAACACAGTGGTCAGAAACACACTGGTCAGAAAGACAGTGGTCAAAAACACACTGGTCAGAAACACACTGGTCAAAAACACAGTGGTCAGAAACACACTAGTTAGAAACACACTCGTCAGAAACATAGGGGTCGGAAACACACTGGTCAGAACCACACTGGTCAGAAACACACAGGTAAGAAACACGATGGTCAGAAATACAGTGGTCAGAGACACACTTGCCAGAAACACAGTGGTCAGAAATACACTGGTAAGAACAACAGTGCTCAGAAACACATTTGTCAGAAACAAAATTGTCAGAAACACTGTGGTCAGAAACACAGTGGTCAGAAACTCATTGGTCAGAAACACAGTGGTCATGAGCTCAGTGGTCGGAAACACAGTGGTCATAAACACACTGATCAGAAACATAGTAGTAAGAAACAAACTGGTCAGAAACACACCGGTCAGAAACACACTGGTCAAAAACACAGTGGTCAGAAACACAGTGGTCAGAAACCCAGTGGTTCGAAACCAAGTGGGCACAATCACAGTGGTCAGAAATTCAGTGGTCAGAAACACAGTGGTCAGAAACACAGTGGTCAGAAACACTATGGTCAGAAACACAGTGGTCAGAAACACAGTGGTCAGAAACACTATGGTCAGAAACACAGTGGTCAGAAACACAGTGGTCGGAAACACAGTGGTCACAATCTCAGTGGTCAGAAACACAGTGGTCACAAACACAGGGTTCAGAAATACACTGGTCAGAAACACAGTGGTCGGAAAGACACTGTTTTGACCAGTAGTCAGAAACACACTGGTCAGAAACACAGTGGTCAGAAACCGAGTGGTCAGAAACACAGTGGTCAGAAACACAGAGGTCAGAAACACAGTGGTCAGAAGCAAAGTGGTAAAAAACACACAGGTCAGAAACACACTGGTCAGAAACACACTGGTCAGAAACACACTTGTCAGAAACACACTGGTCAGAAACACATTGGTCAGAACACAGTGGTCAGAAACACAATGGTCATAAACACCCTGGTCAGAAACACAGTGGTCGGAAACACGGTGTTCATGAACACAGCGGTCATAAAGAAATTGGTCGGAAACACACAGACAAAAACACAGTGGTCAGAAACACAGTGGTCAGAGACACACTGGTCAGACCCACACTGGTCAGAAACACAGTGGTCAGAAACACACAGGTCAGAAACACACTGGTCAGGAACACACTGATCAGAAACACAGTGGTCACAAACACACTAGTCAGAAACACACTGGCCAGAAACACACAGGTCATAAACACAGTGGTCAGAGACACACTGATCAGGAACACAGTTGTCAGAAACCCAGTGGTCAGAAACACAGTGGTCTGAAACACAGTGGTCCGAAACACACTGGTCAGATACACATTGGTCAAAAACACACTGGTCAGAAACACACTGGTCAGGAACACACTGATCAGAAACACAGTGGTCACAAACACACTAGTCAGAAACACACTGGCCAGAAACACACAGGTCATAAACACAGTGGTCAGAGACACACTGATCAGGAACACAGTTGTCAGAAACCCAGTGGTCAGAAACACAGTGGTCTGAAACACAGTGGTCCGAAACACACTGGTCAGATACACATTGGTCAAAAACACACTGGTCAGAAACACACTGGTCAGGAACACACTGATCAGAAACACAGTGGTCACAAACACACTAGTCAGAAACACACTGGCCAGAAACACACAGGTCATAAACACAGTGGTCAGAGACACACTGATCAGGAACACAGTTGTCAGAAACCCAGTGGTCAGAAACACAGTGGTCTGAAACACAGTGGTCCGAAACACACTGGTCAGATACACATTGGTCAAAAACACACTGGTCAGAAACACACTGGTCAGGAACACAGTTGTCAGAAACACAGTGGTCAGAAACACAGTGGTCCGAAACACAGTGGTCAGAAACACAGTGGTCAGAAACACACTGGTCAGATACACATTGGTCAAAAACACACTGGTCAGAAACACACTGGTCAGAAACACAGTGGTCAGCAACACACAGGTCAGAAACACACTGGTCAGGAACACACTGATCAGAAACACAGTGGCCACAAGCACACTAGTCAGAAACACACTGGCCAGAAACACACAGGTCATAAACACAGTGGTCAGAGACACACTGGTCCGATACACGGTGGTCCAAAACACACTGGTCAGAAACACACTGGTCAGAAACACAGTAGTCAGAAACACACTAGTCAGACACATACGGGTCAGAAACAGAGGGGTCAGAAACACAATGGTCAGAAACACATTGGTCAGATATACAGTGGTCAGAAACACAGTGGTCAGAAACACAGTGGTCAGAAACACAGTGGTAAAATACACAATGGTCAGCAACACAGTGGTCAGAAACACAGTGGTCAGAAACACATTGGTCAGATATACACTGGTCAGAAACACAGTGGTCAGAAACTCGGTGGTAAAAAACACAGTGGTCAGAAACACAGTGGTCAGAAACTCGGTGGTAAAAAACACAGTGGTCAGAAACACACTGGTCAGAAACACAGTGGTCATAAACACTGTGGTCCAAAACACAATGGTCATAAACACACTGATCAGAAACACAGTGGCCAGGAACACAGTGGTCAGAAACACACTGGTCAGAAACACACTGGTCACAAACACACAGGTCAGAAACAGAGTGGTCATGAACACAGTGGTCAGAAACACAGTGGTCAGAAACCCAGTGGTCACAAACACAATGGTCAGAAACACAGTGGTCAGAAACACAGTGGTCAGAAACACAGTGGTCAGAAGCACTATGTTCGGAAACACAGAGGTCAGAAACACGGTGGTCAGGAACACAGTGGTCAGAAACACAGTGGTCAAAAACGTAGTGGTCAGAAACACAGTGGTCACAAACACAGTGGTCAGAAACATAGTGTTCAGAAACACAGTAGTCAGAAACACACTGGTCACAAACACAGTGGTCAGAAACATAGTGGTCAGAAACTCAGTGGTCATAAACACAGTGGTCACAAACGCACCGGTCAGTAACACACTGGTCAGAAACACAGTGGGCAGAAACACACAGGTCAGAAACACAGTGGTCAGAAGCACTATGTTCGGAAACACAGAGGTCAGAAACACGGTGGTCAGGAACACAGTGGTCAGAAACGCAGTGGTCAGAAAGACAGTGGTCAGAAATGCAGTGGTCCAAAACACAGTGGTCATGAACACACTGACCAGAAACACAAGGGCCAGGAACACACTGGTCAGAAACACACTGGTCAGAAACTCACTGGTCAGAAACACAGTGGTCATAATTACAATGGTCAGAAACACAGTGGTCAGGAACCCAGTGGTCACAAGCACAGTGGTCAGATACACAGTGGTAAAAAACACAGCGGTCAGAAACACATTGGTCAGAAACACTATGTAGGGAAGACAGTGGTCAGAAACACAGTGGTAAGAAACACAGTGGTCAGAAACATAGTGGTCAGAAACTCAGTGGTCATAAACACAGTGGTCACAAACGCACCGGTCAGTAACACACTGGTCAGAAACACAGTGGTCAGAAACACATTGGTCAGAAACATACT
>SZWC01020888.1:29127-43189 GCA_023375785.1 Penium margaritaceum
AGGTGAGGTGGTGAGAAGGTGAGGTGGGGAGGAGGTGAGGTGTGGAGCTGATGTGGGGAGGTCAGGTGGTGGGAAGGTAAGGTGGGGAGGTGAGGTGTTGGAAAGGTGAGGTGGGGAAGTGAGGTGGTGGGGAGGTGAGGTGATGGGAAGGTGAGGATGCCCAGATTTGGGGGAAGGATAATGCGGGGTGAAGTAGCGGTGTAGCCTGTTTGGGAAGAGGGACAAGGTGGGGCAGTCCCTAGATGGGATAATGCATGGAGTAGGGTTGGGGGTAAATGGGCGGGGTAGCCCAAGAAGGGGCAAATGGTATGCTGGGTTGGGGAATAATGCTCATGGGGGGATTTGAACCTGCGAGGTGAGTCACAGGAATGAACATGAGAAGCAAGAGTCTCAGATTTCACTGACACCAATGAAGATCACCTTGAAGGAAAGCGACGGAGACATCCATGGAGTGGAGCTCCATATCGCAAGCGGCGGCGATGTGGAGGAGGGTGCAGAAGGTGGTGAGTTTGGCTGTGGGGGAGTAGGTGTCAAAGAAGTCAACGCAGTGTCGTTGAGAAAAACCTTTGGCGACGTACTGAGCTTTAAACTCGACGGGCTTCCCGAGGACGACTTTGACCTGGTAGATCCACATTCCTTTCACCACGTTGGTGGTGGAAGGGCGAGAAACCTCTGAGTAGGTGCCGGTGGAGTTGGCGAGTTCATTGTCCATTGCAATGCGCCACTCCGCGGCGGGAGGCCGACCAAGAGCTTGCTCATAGGTGGCGGGAACCGCGATGGGAGGGGAGGGAGTAGTGGTGACAGAGAGGAGAAGAGTGGACAGAGGAGAGAGGGTGGGGACTGAATTGTGGTGAAAGTCGAGAGGAAAGAGACCGTGGTGAAGCCAATGAAGTAGGGTTGCAGGGGAAGTTGTGAGGGAGAGGACTTCTTCACGACGGTCCTCAACGAGCCCAAGGTCACCACCGTAAGGGAGGGGTGGCTGAAGGCGGGAGGAGCGACGAGGGCCGGTGGAAGGGCGAGGCGGAAGCGTGGGTGGGGAGGAGGGAGGGAGGGAGGTAGAGGAAGATGAAAGGGGAAGGAGGCCAAGACCGCGAAGCTCGCAGAAGCCGATGGGGGGGTAGGAAGAAGGGGCCAAGCGGAGGGGTGCAGGAGGGGAAGTCAGAGGGGGAGGGGAAGGGGGAGGGGGAGGGGGAGGTAGTGGCGAGGATGGCAAGGAGAGCGGTGTTGTTCGCAAGCTCCCAAGCATCGACCTTGGCAGTGTCGGTGGGGTCTGTGGGAGGTGCGCCTGAGCCTGCGCCGCGGATGATGGAGCGCAGGAGCATTCCCTTTTGCTCAGTAGAGCCGAAGTAGATGCCAAGGTTGAACGCCCACAACTTGTAGTTATGGGTTCCGTCGCGCTTGGCGGCAAGTTTCGGGACGGCAAGGAGAGAGCCGCCCATGGCAGCAACGGAGGCCATGAAGGGAGAGTTGAGAGAAGGCGGGTGGGCAGCCGGGGAGAAAAAAAATTAGGTCAAAAAGGTGAGAAGTGTCCTTTTTATTTCTTTTTATTTTTGCGATGGAAAGGTGGGGGAGGAGGCCAGGAGGGAGAGGGGCCAGGAATTTTTGGAGTGGGAGTGCCGAAGGCGAATCGCTCGCGACGGATGAAGTAGGCAGAAATCTGCCGATGTCCGGGAGAGCCGAGGGAAAATCCGAAAATGGATTTTTCTGCGATGAAAAGGTAGAGGAAGAGGTCGACTCCAATTAGCTCCAAAAGAAATTGGAGTGAGAGGACCGAAGGCGAAACTCTCGCGACGGAAGCCGTGGATAGGGTGGGGTATTTTCAGTATCGAAACCGCTATCGATATCGATATCGACCTCGATATCGAGTATCGATATCGATATCGATATCGTATCGATATCGATCTCGATATCGATACCGAGATTTGGGGTCCTTGACCCCCCCTTGCCCCGAAATCTCGATATCGATGGATATCGAGGTCGGGTCGATATTTTTTTTTAAGTTTTTTTTTCTCCTCTATGTGACATCGAGTCGCATTTGACTCGATATCGAGCCGATATCGGCTCGATATCGAGTCGATATCGACCGATATCGAGCCGATATCGGTCGATATCAGCTCGATATCGGCTCGATATCGAGTCGATATCGAGCCGATGCCTACAAATTCTTCCAGCGCTCTTCACAGTTCCATTCAGTCTGAAACTCACTTTCTCACCTTTTGCCTTTTCTGCCAAAAAGTACAAGTCCCTTGCAGCAGCGGCCATCTCTCTCCACATGAGAGGACGACATTCTACGCAACTTCAAGCGACAACAGGCGGCCTGGGGGGCTGGTTGGTTGGGAGGGTGGTTGGTGGGGGCGTACAGGATCCAAGGCGCCCATCCATATTTTTTTTGGCCCACTGGGTGGTGCAATATTGATATCGATATTGCCAATATCGTCAATATCGATAGTGAAATATCGATATCGATATCGATATCGATATCGAGTCGATATCGATATCGATATCGATATTGACCTCAGTATTTTCGATATCGATATCAATATTGATCTCCCTGTCAATATCGGACTTCAATATTGATTTTTGTATGGGAAAATATCGATATCAATATCGATATCGATCTCAATATCGAAATATCGACCAGAATATCGATATTTCGATATCGATATCGATATCGATATTGACTGACCAAGGGTCGATATCGATATTGAAAAAATCAATATCGATATCGATATTTCAATATTGATATCGATATTGAAATCAATATCAATATTGAACCACCCTAGGGCCAGCAGAACTCTGCCGAATTTCTTTTCGCGCAGAGTTAGCACCAGATTTTTAAACGGGCCCTCTCGGGCCGGGTAATTGCTGCCGAAATTTTTTGGGGCCGCGCAAGCAGCAGCAGACATGGCAGATGGAGGTGACAACACCCCAAATCAGCCCTCTAGGTCGGGATGGTCCAACTGGTGGGGGGGACGTCGCGCTGCAACAGCTGCTACAGCTGCAGCAGCGAGTGAGGCCACGTTTCCTGCGGTGCTTCCATCGGTCGCAGCGACAAGGGCACCAGCGGCCATGACTAGAGGAACGGGGTCAATTGCACGGGGATCGATCGCAAAGCAGATGTATCGACGTGGCGGCGGTTCCTCATCCACTGGGGGATCTAGCGCGTGGAGCGCAACAGCACGAGGAACACTAGCATTCGGAGCAGCAACAGCAGCAGTTTCATCGCCTGGACGGTACTTGATGTCGCCTGCAGAGCGTGCAGCAGCGAAGCGCGCAGCGGAGCGGGCAGCGGCAGGGCGGACGGTAGCCGACCGCGCAGCAGCAGAGCGAGCAGCAGTAGAGCGTGCGGCAGCAGAGCGAGCAGCAGCAGAGCAAGCAGCAGCTAGTCCTGTTAAACGATTCGCGATTCAATTTAATCGAATCGAAAATCATGTAAATCGTCCAAACGATTTGATTTAATTGATCGTTTACGTGCGCTTCGATCTGAAATCAAATCGAATCAATAGGGGGGGAACCCCAGATCGTGATTGAATCACAGATCGGGGCAGACCACCGATTTGATTGTCAGTCACCATGCAAACTTCAGTTTGGCAGTCATGAAGAAAAGCATACATTGCATTGTACTGTTCATGTTTTCCTTCATTTCTTCCTAGAATGGATTTTGTGGCGAGCCGCGTGTGCCATACATGTGGATCCTAAGGAACACATATCAAACGTCATTAAGAACACTCTACGTAATACAAGACACACCGGACTACACTAACAAACATCCTCACTATAGGTCTGACACTGTGCTGCAACATCATGTGCCAAACCACAAGGTCAGATGTCAACATCATCCAGGGTATCTCGCCCTGTGTCACTGCCGGACTGCGCATTCAGCGCGGCCTCCACTTCGTCGTTTGGCACTGTTGCACCAGCCAGGTCGTCCTTGTCGACGGCAGGCCCAAGCTTAGCCTTGAAACCCTGCTGCTGCAGGAATGGCTGCCATCCGCGCAAGCACACCACACTCTGCATAGTGTCTTCTGCAAGCGAATGGCGGCACGGGCCCATGGTATACCCAGCAGCAGAAAAGACACGCTCGCTGGGCGCAGAGCTGGCGGGAATGCAGAGGATGTCGCGTGCAGCAAGGGAGATGGTCGGGTAGCGCTGCTCGAGGCGGCGCCAGACGTCAGCCGGGTTCTCAAACATACCGATGGCAGGTTCAAGTTCCCAGTTGTCGAACTCGTCGCCATTGACCGGGCGCACGCGCTGCGTGCGTGCCTCGAGTGCAGCCAGCAGAGGAGACTTGGGGGCACCTGTGGGTGCAGACGGTGCGGCGGGCGCGGTGCGCATAGGAGCTGCTGCAGCGCGTGAAGCATATGCACCGAGAAAGCGGCGGACAGTGCAGCGGACAATGTCAGCTGAAATTGACTCCTCCGCAGAGTCATTCGCGTAGTACCTCACGTTGAAGCGAGGGTCGAGCACAGTTGCCACGGTGCAGTAGTCGCTGGTAAGGCTGTAGTAATGGGTCATCTTCTGACGCGTCGCGGCCACAGCGTCACCCAGTGGGCCCCCCTCCAGCGTCGCGCATGCGTCCAGCAACTGGTTGTACCAAGGCGTGCTGCAGCTGAGCGTCACGTACTTGTCGCCCTCGGCCCAGCGCTGGACCTCGGCGAAGATCTCCAGCGCTCCTGACACATGAGACAGCATGTCCCAGTCTGCACCTGTCAGCTGCCACTTCTGTCTCTCTTCCTCGCGGACCACCGGGTAATCCTCAAGGTACTGGACCCCCACACCCTTGTTCACGATGAGGGCCTTGATCATCTTGTGGGTTGAACCCCAACGGGTGATGCAGTCGTTGGGGAGTCCGAGACCCTTGGTGGCTTTCAGCTCCTTCCACCGGCGGCGACGATCACGCCCGCCTCGGACGTGGTTGACCAAGGCTCCGGCCTTCTCCACTGGCCCCTCCAAAGCGTCGACACCTAGGTTAACGCAGTGGCAAAAGCAATTAAACCACATCATGCTGTTGAAGTCGCGCGGCTTCAACTGCGTCATCCGCGTCATCGCCGCCTTGTTCGCTGATGCGTTGTCCAGGGTGATGCCGGCAACGCGGTGGCCCAAGTTCCAATCCTCCCAGATGGAGGAGATTAGCGCATCGGAGATGGCTTCGGCGCTCTGCGACCCGGGAAGGTGCTTGAGGTCGAGAAGCAGGGTCTGGAGCTTCCAGCGATCATCAAACCAGTGAGCAGTGAGGCTCATGTAGTGCTCCAGGTTGGGCGCAGTCCAACCATCTGTGGTTAAGGCAATCTTGCCTTTGACCAGGGCAAGGTGGCTGGGAACGAGCTGCTTCGCCTGCCGATACACGTCATCGATGTCCACGGACAGTTGCTGACGGCAGGGACTTGAGACAGCCGGATTGAGTCCCTTTATGAAGCGCTTGAACTCCGGTAGGTCGACCACGCGGAACGGCAGGTTTGCCGACGTGAACAGGGTGACGAGGTCACGGCGCAGGTGGGCGGTGGTGTAGCTGCAAAGGAGGCGAGCAGGCAGGTTAGTGACCCGTCCAATGCACAGGTGAAACGATTTTGCCAGCAGGAAGTTCATAGAAAAAACTTACGTGCGGTTGCCGGTGTGAACCAAGCGACGTATGTCCGCTGTGTCCTTGGCTTCTAGGAGCTTGCCATCCGGGAAATGCTCAGCGTACGCCTCGGGATGCTTCTTCGCGATGTGTCCAGCCATGGTTGATGTCTGTCCGCTGGACATCTTGTACTCTTTTCCACAAAGAGTGCACATGCGGTACCCAGGACGTCCGGGGGATTCCTTGAAGACCTTGTGCACGGGACTCCGGTACTCCTTCTCCTTGGTGGCTTCGTCACCTTCCTGCGCATTGTCCTGCGCCTCGTTGGTAGGGTGCGTGGCATGTGGCCGCGCAGTGCCAGCACTTGGGTCGCCAACGTGGGCCGTTGGCGCAGGCACGCTTGGAACCAAAGACAGAGGCGTTGCTGGCGGGCGCGCCGCGACGGAGTCGATGGGGTCCTTCCCATGTGGGCGACGCGACACGGTAGATGCAGGCGTTGCGGACGTCGTCGATGGCGTAACGAGCACCGTCTGCACTCGCTTCTTCTTCTTCTGCTTTCGGGGGCGAGCTTCCTCTTCTGACTCCGCGAGGTCGTCCATGGCTGCGTCGTCGTCATCATCGTGGTCCTGCGCCGCGTCGTCGTCTTCCCCTTTCCAGTTGTCGACGGAAGAGTAGTCCTGGTACTCGACCTGCTTGCACTTCCGCAGCTGCTTCTTCAGCATGAGACGCGTACGCTCCTGCGCCTTGCGCGCAGCATGGCGGTGCATGGCCGAAGTGTTCGGTGAACTGAGCACCTTCTGCAGGGACGAAAGACTGGGGTCGGCGGCACGGAGCTGGTCGGCCATGGTGGACACTTGGGATCGCAGTGGGAGATGGTGAAGTGTACTTGGTGGTGTAGGCTTTCTTGTACGAGGGCGTCGTGCATGCGCGACGCGGAGTGGTGGCCGAACCGCGGTACAGGTCGATGGAAAAAAAACGGTCGAGTGATTGTCGAAAACATGTGCACAGGATATGGGGTCGTGTAGCAAGGTTTAGCAGGAGATCACACATATGAAACCCATTTTCTGCAGGATGTACGGTTGACTGACGGCAACACGTGGCTTTCGTTAAATCATGAAAATTCGAACTCTCAAACGAAGACGGAGTCGAGGTGCATGAGGGAGGAGAACGTTGGCGATTCGGAAGGATAAAATTTCCGACAATACGTAACGACATCTTACGAGTACGTGCTGTCACTTGACGGCTGTTACATCGAAAAAGAAGTATGGGTTTGACGGGGATGGTCGAGCGGTGATGTAATTCGAATGTCAAGCAAAGAGTCGGGGAGAAATTCTGTCTTGGTTGGAAAACTTTACCGTTCGGATGTTCAAACCGAGCGGCGCAGTTGCGCCGCGGTCTACATAAAACCACGCGTAAAACAGAAACATTTTTCACCCACGGACATGAAACGCGACGGTTTGCAACCGTTCAGCTGGCGAAAGGGTTATGTACTAGGTTCGAGGCGTGGTCTTAAAATTCTGTGGGTATTGGGTGCGATGGGCATGTTCCACGAGCTGTACGCGCGAACACTTCGCAGCAGCGAACCCACTCACCGAAAGCGATGATTTCCAACGTAAACGTTGCAAACCGTGTACATCGACATTGGACGGTCAGCGGTAGGTAGTCGGCCAGGACACAGCTTCAGCGACGGCCATCCGAGGCGCTCCACCGTGTCGTGGATAGACTTAACGTCGATTCAAACGATCGACGGACATCCCGACCTGGATCGAACGGTTCAACTCTGTTTACAGGTCTTTGTATTCCGTGAATGAAGCTGTTTGGTCAATTACTGTATTCTACGTCGCAAACTGTGCCTAACATACCCGGTTGTGTGTCGAATTATGCATTGTCGATTTTCGATCTAAAAATCGAATTGATCGACAGTCTAGCTCAAATCGGATCGAATTGTGACCGTCCGACGCCAGATCGAAATCGAGCGGGTCTGCGGATCGGAAGGATCGGAGTCGTCGACCTCGATCCAAACGATCACGATTCCACGTGATTCACGATTCGATCGATTTTTTGAATCGAAATCGAAAATCGTTTTAACAGGACTAGCAGCAGCAGCAGAGCGCGCTGCCGCAGAGCGCGCGGCAGCAGCAGCAGAGCGTGCGGTAGCAGAGCACGTGGCAACAGCAGCAACAGCAGCAGCAGCTGAGCGTGCAGCAGCAGAGCGTGCGGCATCAGCTGAGCGTGCGGCTGCAGCTGAGCGTGCGGCAGCAGCTGAGCGTGCAGCTGCAGCTCAGGCAACGGCGGCCTTGGGTCAAGATATGGCCAGGGTTGATGTGGACCGCGTGGTGGATACTATCACTGGGGGCGGGGGAGATGTGGACAGGTCGGCGCGAGGGCAGTGCGGGGCGGGGGCAGGAGCAGTGCTTGCAGCTGCATGGGGAAGAGCTGGCCTTTTGGTTGCACGCAGCGTCGACATGCAGTCTTACGCTATTGGCTCGAGTGTGCAGCATGGTGTGGGGGGTGTTGGAGAGGGGAGCAGCAACACGCCTGGACAAGGAGCGGGTGACGAGGAGGTCGGGGAGGGTGGGGGGGAGGAGGTTGAGGATGAGTTGGCGGACAGGGAGACTGCAGAGAAGGTGGCGGGGCTGAGTGGTGCGGAGACGCATGTCGTGAGGGTGCAACGACGAGGGGCATATTTGGCTGCACGTGAGAGGATTGGTCAGGCTGTGGAGGAGGAGGGGGATGAATGGGATGATGGGCCTGAGGAGGATGAGTTTGTGCCGCCATCACAGGAGGAAGGAGGCATGTGTGACGATGACGATGACATGGATGTTGAGTTGGATGCAGAGGGGGAGGAGGAGGGGCAGGGGGCGAGGGGGGTGGATGTTAACGAGGGGTTGCAGGAGTTTGAGTTCACGGCTGCAGAGTTGTTGGAGCATGGGGCGGGAGGTGTGANGGGGGGGAGGAGGTTGAGGATGAGTTGGCGGACAGGGAGACTGCAGAGGAGGTGGCGGGGCTGAGTGGTGCGGAGACGCATGTCGTGAGGGTGCAGCGGCGAGGGGCATATTTGGCTGCACGTGAGAGGATTGGTCAGGCTGTGGAGGAGGAGGGGGATGAATGGGATGATGGGCCTGAGGAGGATGAGTTTGTGCCGCCATCACAGGAGGAAGGAGGCATGTGTGACGATGACGATGACATGGATGTTGAGTTGGATGCAGAGGGGGAGGAGGAGGGGCAGGGGGCGAGGGGGGTGGATGTTGACGAGGGGTTGCAGGAGTTTGAGTTCACGGCTGCAGAGTTGTTGGAGCATGGGGCGGGAGGTGTGACTGATCCTAGACGGATTCCTCTATTCAATGAGTCCCGCTTCTGCGGACTCCTTGAGGGCACCACGTTGGATGCCGCTCGCATGCCAGATTGGGTGGGGGGGTCATGGCAAGAGAGATTCGCGCGGTACAGGGAGAGCAGCATAGCATGTGACTTTTGGGCTGCGGACGAGGGGATGTTTGCATGGCATGTATGGTATGACTTGGTCATGGAGGCGCCGGCTGTACGGTTTGCGCTGTTTGAGGCAATGGGGATAGGTCTATCTGGAGGAGATAGCAACGTGATGGAGGAGATGGATGTGTTGGTGAACGGCCCATGGGTGGTGCGACCCACACAGGCCGATGTGGGTGTGCGACACTTGAGCAGCAGGAAGCGCGGGCCTGGAGGGATTGCGATGGGTGAGAGGTCTGTGCAGAGNGGGTGGGTGACATGAGGGCGGCGGAGGGAGGAGCGGAGGGAGGGGCGGAGGGAGGGACGGAGGGAGGAGCGGAGGGAGGAGCGGAGGGAGAGGCGGAGGGAGGGGCGGAAGGAGTGGCGGCTGGAGGGAGAAATGTGGAGGGAGAGGGGCGAGAGGGGGTGGGTGGGGCAAGGGGAGGTCGCGGTAGAGGTCGGCGTGGTGGGAGAGGAGGGGGGCGCGGAGGTAGAGGGCGTGGTCGTGGTCGTGGTCAACCGGGGGGAGGAGAGGTTGGACGTGATGGGGATGGACAGCGGGAGCTTGCCACGGCTGCCCATGCGCATCGCGCATAGGCAGCCGCTGAGAGGCGTGCTGGGGTAGCACCTGTGGTGCACAACTTTGTGCCACCTTTTGCACCTGGCCGTCCACGTGGCGGCAACCTCGCGACGCCCAAGGCTGTGGCATGGGTGGCAGGGTGGGATGCTGTGCGGTATGAAGCAGCGGTGCGGAAGGCGGCGTCAGAGCACGAGCATGGGAACCCTCAGTGGATCCAGCTCTTCCTGACCACTGATGACCCGTGTGGGTTTCAGTGTATTGCCTGCAGCAAGGTGTTGAAGGCGTCTATGAGTAGTCAGACGAACCTGATGAAACACCTGAGGGCAGTGCACAGGAGTCGCTCATATGACATATTCTGCCCACCTACGGAGGANGACGCCCGAGGCTGTGGCATGGGTGGCAGGGTGGGATGCTGTGCGGTATGAAGCAGCGGTGCGGAAGGCGGCGTCAGAGCACGAGCATGGGAACCCTCAGTGGATCCAGCTCTTCCTGACCACTGATGACCCATGTGGGTTTCAGTGTATTGCCTGCAGCATGGTGTTGAAGGCGTCTATGAGTAGTCAGACGAACCTGATGAAACACCTGAGGGCAGTGCACAGGAGTCGCTCATATGACATATTCTGCCCACCGACGGAGGAGGAGGATCATAGCCATGGCGCGCCGATCCAGCATGCTGTGGTGGGTTGCGGACCAGAGTTCTGCGATGAGACGCAGAAGGCGTGGTACAGGAGGTTGACAGTGCGACAAAACATGTCTTTCGGGATGGTGGAGACCGAGGAGTTGAAGGGGTGGGTGGGGTCGCTGAATCCGCGTGCCACATTGCCAGACAAGGCGCAGCTTAAGGCCCAGATTGAGACCGACTGGGGCTTGTACAAGTACATTTGCAAGGAGAAGCTGCAGAATGCGAAATCAAAGATCAACGTGGCCGTGGATATTTGGACGGGGCAGAACAGGAAGTCATACCTGTGCGCCACAGCGCACTTCCTCGACGAGGACTTTCGGCATGCTGTGCTGACGCTGGACTTCGTTCCAGTTGCGAAGCGCCACACTGAGCGCTACCTTGCAAAGGCACTGCACTGGGTGCTGTTTAATGTGTGGGGGCTCTTTGGTCGCATTGGCGCAGTCACGTTTGACAACGCGTCGAACAAGGCGATGCAGCGGGAGCTTGGATGCTTCTGTCACGTGCTGAACGTGGCAGTACAGAAAATGTGGCGGCAGAATAGGTTGATGGATCGGCTTCTGGAAAGAGTGAGGGCGATTGTGCACAGCATCCGAAAGTCGCCACGTTTGTCGGAGCCGTGGCGAGAGTTGCGGCAGGGGGATGGAGAGAAGCTTGTGCACGATGTGACCACACGGTGGGGGAGCACATACCAGATGCTCAAGGCCTTCAGAGACACGGAGCCGACGCGGGCGAGGTGGATAGAGGGTTGGACAGCAGCTGACAAGAGGTCATTTGAGTTGGATCACAGCGAGGCAGAGCTGCTTGAGGCGGCGGTGCTGCTGCTGGCTCCCTTTGACTACGTCAGCACGCAGATGGAGTCTGACCGACGACCCACCCTGTACCAGATGCTCCCCAACTACTTTGACCTGCGTTTCCACCTGGCAGATGTGCGGGGCAAGGACACCACTCCTCCCTCGCTCTGGCCTTGCATCGATGCAGCTGATGCGGTGCTGGCGGAGTACGCCACCACCAAGGGCGTGACTGATGTCAGCTGGTGCGCAGTCATGCTCGACCCAGAGATGGGGCTCAGTGCTTTTTAGGAGCGCACAGGGGTTGGGCATGAGCCCAAGAGGGTGAGTCTGCAGCGACTACGGCGGAGCGGCGCACCTTACATGGCTGTGGGACAGGCGGTGCGGGAGGAGCAGGTTCGTGCTGCGGCGGCAGGGGGCGGCGGAGTGGGCAGCAGCAGCTCGAGACAGCAGCGGTCAGGCGGTGACGGGGGGGAGGCGCGCGTGATGCCGATGTGGTGGGGCTCGCAGAGGAGGGGACGGCAAGAGACTGTGATTGTTGGCACCCGCGATGCGTGGCAGGAGGAGCTGGAGGTGTATGCGGTTCGACGGCTGCAGAAGAACATGCCCAGCCAGCCAGTCGACTTCTGGAAGGGGGAGGTGATGGCGGTGGATTGCCCTTCGTTGCGCGCCTTGGCGCTGGATGTCCATGCCATCCCGGCCTCTTCTGCCGCGGTGGAGCGCGTGTTCAGTCAGAGCAAGGAGGTGATTGGGGACAGGCGCCATCGGTTGGGCGATGCCACGCTCCGCGTGCTCATGGACTTGCGCTCATGGTACGCCGTTTTTCCGATGGGTTACAGGGGAGTGCGCCCACCTCGAGCAGCCCCAGCACCAATTGCACGACAGGCTGCACGCACTACAGCAGCAGCAGCAGGCACCTCAGCAGCAGCGGGGGCAGATACAGCAGCAGCAGCAGCAGCAGCCGGCACTTCCTCATCAGCGGAGGGGGCAGATACAGCAGCAGCAGCAGCAGCTACAGGCACTTCCTCAGCAGCACCTGCTGGCACTTCCTCGGCAGCAGCAGCAGCAGCCGGCAGACCCTTTGTGCCACTGACGACGACAGCTCCATCCACTTCACCCACACCGCCACGACGACCTCCACCTCCCCCTCCCCCCATGCAGTAGTCCCTTGTAGGTTGTCCACAGTCACTGTTGCACTTGAGTTCTTTACTTACATTTGATTGTCTTTATTTCCATGCAAAATCATGTTCATTCTCGCTTTTGCTGTGTTTCCCGCTCACCTCTCTTTCAATGTGCAATGTTTTCGTGCATGTTACTTTGTTCACACACAATGTTGATGAAGAGAGATCATGAGTTCATACATGAAAGTGGTGAATTAAGGGATTCTTCCACACTTAGTTGAGAATAGCACCCTTCATGGCAAAATACCCCCTCCCCCCTCCCTCCTCTCCCCTCCTCCCTCCCTCCCCCCTCCCTCCTCTCCCCTCCTCCCTCCCTCCCCCCTCCCTCCTCTCCCCTCCTCCCTCCCTCCCCCCTCCCTCCTCTCCCCTCCTCCCTCCCTCCCCCCTCCCTCCTCTCCCCTCCTCCCTCCCTCCCCCCTCCCTCCTCTCCCCTCCTCCCTCCCTCCCCCCTCCCTCCTCTCCCCTCCTCCCTCCCTCCCCCCTCCCTCCTCTCCCCTCCTCCCTCCCTCCCCCCTCCCTCCTCTCCCCTCCTCCCTCCCTCCCCCCTCCCTCCTCTCCCCTCCTCCCTCCCTCCCCCCTCCCTCCTCTCCCCTCCTCCCTCCCTCCCCCCTCCCTCCTCTCCCCTCCTCCCTCCCTCCCCCCTCCCTCCTCTCCCCTCCTCCCTCCCTCCCCCCTCCCTCCCCTCTTCCTCCATGCTCTATGTTCTTAGTGGTGGTGGTTATGCCGGTTGCCTTCATTGCAAATGAAACCTGCTGTTTCACAATTTTTTTTTTTTTGCTGTTTGACTGCTATTTCTGTAATGTACACTTGACAATATCGATATTAATATCGATATCGAAATATCGACTCGATATTTCGATATTTCGATATCGATATCGATATCGATACCGAACCCCCGGGGGTCGATATCGATATATGAAAAATCGATATCGATATCGATATTCTCGATATCGATATCGATATCGATATCGCGATACCCCCACCCTAGCCGTGGACAGAAAATTGCCGATGTTGAGGAAAATCCTAAAAACGGATTCTTTTGAGGTGGAAAGGTAGAGGGGGAGGTCAACTGCAATTAGCTGCAGCCAAAATCGGCTTTGAAGGGCGGACAGCGAAACGCTCGCGACGGACGCGTGCTGGAGCGAAGTGATGGCCGTGATGGAGACGGCGAAGGGAGGCGACAGGATGGTCACTTGAGCTCTGGTACCATGTGGAGAATGAGAACACAACGAATGTGTTGGATTGAATGAATGAGTGAGAGCTAGGACAACTTGTGGCCCAAGTAGTAAAACAGGAAGGTAAATAGCAAGTGGGGTGAGGTGAGGTGCTGTGAAGGTGAGGTGGTGGGGAGGTGAGGTGGTGCGAAGGTGAGGTGGGGAGGAGGTGAGGTGTGGAGCTGATGTGGGGAGGTGAGGTGGTGGGAAGGTAAGGTGGGGAGGTGAGGTGTTGGAAAGGTGAGGTGGGGAAGTGAGGTGGTGGGAAGGTGATGTGGTGGGAAGGTGAGGTGGTGTGAAGGTGAGGTGGTGGGGAGGTGAGGTGATGGGAAGGTCAGGTTGCCCAGATTTGGGGGAAGGATAATGCGGGGTGAAGTAGCGGTGTAGCCTGTTTAGGAAGAGGGACAAGGTGGGGCAGTCCCTAGATGGGATAATGCATGGAGTAGGTTTGGGGGTAAATGGGCGGGGTAGCCCAAGAAGGGGCAAATGGTATGCTGGGTTGGGGAATAATGCTCATGTGGGGATTTGAACATGCGAGGTGAGTCACAGGAATCAACGTGAGAAGCAAGACTCTCAGATTTCACTGACACTC
>SZWC01020889.1:15643-47954 GCA_023375785.1 Penium margaritaceum
CCCCCCCCCCCCCCGCGGGGCAGCTTGTGTGGAGTGGACTGAGGCGTGAAAGGAGGAAGGAGTGGAAGAGGCTACAGCGGAAGCGGAGGGTGAGGAGGTAGTGACTGCTACAATGGCGGCGCGATGCAGGCGCTTGTTCTGGAGGGCGTTCCACCAGTCAGTGAGACGTGTAGTATTGAAGTCAAAGAGAGGACCAATCCCCGGTGGGGAATCAGCAGGGACAGGTGCAGAGGCAAGGTGCTCAAGCTCTGCCTGGGAGACATGGAGATACAGGTCAGACAGTATAGGGATGAGGCCAGCGACAATGGACAGACATGCGGAGAGAGGGCATGGGACGGCCTTGCCAAGGTCACGCAGTAAGCGCAGGCTGCATGCCAAGTACATATCTGCTGTCTCGTCCGCCCGCATCTACAACGTGTTGAACTGAACAGTGAGTGTGCTTTGGACGACATGCCTGGTCATAGGTTTGCGGTGGCGGATGAGCGCATAGACACCCACTGGGTCTGCATTGGTGCCTCGGATGGGGTCCGCATTGTACGTACCAATATCATCCAGAGGATTTTCGGGGCCGGCGTTGATGAGGGCCCGCACAGCACGGACAACCTCTGCTGGCTGAGGCACAAAAGATGGCTTGGCAGGCGAGTAATAATCCCACAGCAACTCACCCTGAGCCTACGCACTGAAGCGCGTCTCCCAGGATGTGAAGGTGAGCTTGGAAGTGAATTGCGATGGTGGTGTCTCAAAATCTTTCTGCTGCGCTGGTGGGAGAGCATGAGCAGAAGCTGCTACAACTGAGAGAGACGGAAAGGAGGCATTGGCAACGCCACCAGCAGGTGGCGTTGATGATTCTGTAGACCCTTACTGGTCAGCAGGGAGCACTGCAGTAAAAGCTGGGACAGAGCGGAGACGCTCAAGAACTAACGGATCTACTTTGGCGGCTAACTCTTGCTACGCGTCCTGCTCATGGTCAAGCTCATCCCGCGCTTTTCGGCGCTGAGCCTGCACCTTGCTAAGGGCGGCCTGGAGGGCTTCTAGCTTTCCCTCTGTCCCAGGCATGGTGAGAAGGTGAAAAGAATACGCGAGCAAGAATGCTAACACAGATGAGAGGGGAGAGGAAGGGAGTGTAGCATGCAGGGTGAGGGATGGTCTCACAGAGCTAGTGACAGGGCAGCAGGGCGAAGAGAGGAGCCACCACAGTTTCTGCTGAGGAGAAGAGCACTGCCACCCACCCTGCAGCTGCCACAATCAAACACAGAAGGCCGGTGACAGAAGCTTCGGCCACTACCGCAGACACAGATGCAACGAGGACCCCTGTGGTAACGTGTGGAGTCAGCTCCCGTGGAGCACCTGTGGGGGTCAGAACAGCCGCTGCTATGGAGGCTCGGATGGAGCCGACGGCGGCTGCAGTGGCGTCGACGGCAGATGAGGCAGCGGTGGCGACAGAGGCTGCTGCTGCTGTGACCTGAGTGGCGATTTTTGCCGCGGCAGCGGTGAGCAGTGTAAGAGAGGCTGCTGCGTGTGTGTAGGCGTCGGTCGCACGACCCACGGCAGTCTGAGTGGGAGCCCTGCAGGCACGGGCAGTGGCAGCGAAGGTTGCTGCGGCCACTGCTGCTGCGTCAAGAATGGCCCCCGCGAGGCCGATGGGGTCTGTGTGCACTGGAAGCACAGGGATAACGCCTGGTACCTCCGGAGCTGGTGAAGGTTCAGCAGATGCAGCAGCGGCGGGGGGCGGAACGACGTTGGCATTGGCAGTAGATGCAGAGGTAGAAGGTGGGGTGCCGGCTGGCGGTTGCATGATGGGGGAGGAGAGGAGGTGACAGTGGCAGATCGTCCGCGGTGTACACCTGTCGGTTGATCTCTTCCTCCCGTGCAGCTGCTTCCCTCTCCACATCCTCTCACCAGTAAGAGGAGTTGAGCATGCGAAACCAGAGTGGTGTGTCATCGTTTGGAGGCGTGGGAGGGTTGTCATCCCAAGGGTCCACCCACCCGTGGTCGACGTAGCGTGCTGAAGTGTGAGGAGAATCAGAATCCTCGTCGGAGGGCCCGTCAAGTGGTGGTGAATCCAGGGTGGCTGTTGCAAGTCGCGGACATCCGAGTGCGGTTAAGAGTGACTGCGAAGAATGACTGGCAGCTGAGAGAGTAGCTGAGCATGGAGAGCACGCGAGGGAAACCGGGTGCAGCAAGAGCTCGCCGGGAACATAGAGGAGGCAGGAGGTGCGTCCGAGCACCACAGACGGCCTCGAGGACAGCCGAGAGCAGCCGCAAGTTGTGGACACTTGAATGCGACTAAGAGTGACCGCGAAGAATGATGGACAGCTGAGAGAGAAGCTGTGCGTGGAGAGCACGCGAGAGAAGCCGGGTGCAGCAGGAGCTCGTCGGGAAAACAGAGGAGGCGGGAGGTGCATCCGAGCACCACAGACGGCCTCAAGAGCAGCCGAGAGCAGCTGCGGAGAACAGTGGGGCGGCTGGGACGGCATGAGAGCCGGAAGAAGTGCCAGCAGCTTGGGGCAACGAGAGTCCCCGAGCATGTGCGAGCGGGTGGGAGAGCACTCGCGAGACCCCGAGAGATGGACGACAGCCTCGTTAGATCGAGGATGACCACGTCGCGCAGCTGAGACAGCTGATGTGGACTGGAAGGAGGTGGATACCAAGAGCAGCTGCAAGAGCAGCTGCGGTGATGCGTGGACCATGGAAGACGTGGACCGCGGGGGGCTCCAAGGATCAGGACCGCCGAGCGGTGAGAGGCATGTCTCATGGCTCTGATACTAGGAAGTTACGTGACTAGGCCATGTGTGGTGAGGTGGGTGAATGCAACAAGTCACGCCGAGCGAGAGACGCCATGGATGCGGTAACTTGCTTGAAAAATTGCACTCTCAACCAAGACAAGTATGGAAGGGGAGGGGACGAGAGAGACTAGTACCGGTGAGCACTCACCCATGACGAGTGTCAAACTCGAGTGAGCAAGCGCCGCCACCCGGGGGTCGAGCCCGACCGCTCGGAATAGACCGAGGATGGCTGCTCACCGACGCACGGTCAATACCGGCACGATGGCCCCCTAAGGATCAGCACCCGGGAAATATGCAGCTCCCCCATCACATGCAAGGCAAGGTAACATGATGCAGGGCATGACAGTGAAGAATGTACGGGCCCTAGCATCTACCGCATCACAGAGAGTCATAGAAATTCATGGAGAGTCATGCAATGGTCACGTTTGTGCCCGAGGGCATTCCTGGGTCCAGCAGCAGCAGCAACTTGAGGGCGTCAACGGTTCCAACCAGGATGGGCACATAGGACGCTTCCCCAGGTGGGACCATTGTCACTTAATCTGTAAAGAGTGTGTGCAGAGTGTGAGAGGCAAGAGGGCATAGAGTTTTGAGTGACCAACGAACTTCAACGCCGAATACCCACTCTGTACAGAAAAGGACCAGACTACTCACTCGTTTTTGTTGTGATTTGTGACGTTCTTGTCGACCTGTACAGTTTACTGTGACCACTCGGTCATGTCCATACTCGTGCAGATCCCTGATGCGGACCCTGGAGGGACCGCTGCATCATCTGGTGGCGGACTACCATCCTGGAGCTGACTGAAGACCGTTCCAGGGCTCTGGACGCTACCCGAGACCTCCTGTAGTTTTTCTTTAGCACACAGGAGATTATCGGTGGACCGGCTGTGGGTCCGATTTGCAGGTTTTTGCATTGTGTGTCCGCCGTTTGATGTCGGATGCATGCATGTCACCAGTCGTAGCGTCCGGCTTTTGTTTCTACACGTCTTGGTTCAGACGGTGTAGCGTTATGATATGTCTACACAGGGTTACGACCAAAACAATGGTTTTGGACCGGTTTAGGACAAATCTTGCACTGCCGCGTGCGACACCCGTCGTGCACCGCGGTAGGTACTTATGCCATGGACTTGTCATTTGTCATTTCTCTCTGCAAATGCTATTGAAGCATTTTGACACTTTGCCTTGTGTCTCCTGGCCAAACCCTTGCCGTTGTGTGCACGACTTGTGACCGTCGTCACCGTCTGACCAGGCATTGACGCCTAGTCAGCGGCTGTGTAGCTAGGAAACTTCCATGCATCTTCTCATGGTATCAGAGTGATGAGACAGTTCTCACCGAGTTGCGCAACAGAGACGCAACAGACCAGCCGTAGTGAGAGTCACCGCTGCAGCAGATCCACAGGGACCTATCGACGACGACAGCGGATCGCCATCGACGTCGCTCACAATCACTATGTGAGATTGCATCAGGAGCAGCTGGTAGCGGTAGCAGGAGACAGCTGCAGTAGAATGCAGTCGCTAGCAGCTCCAGACATTGGCATACGCAGCAGCAGCATCACTGAGTAGCAGCAGCAGGGCGGTAGCAGCGAGGGCAGCAGCGCGCGGTGGCAACAACACAGCAGCAGCGTAGCAGCAGTGGTAGCAGCAGTGGCGGCGGCAGCAGCGCAGCATCAGTAGCGGCAGCAGCGCGCGGCTGCAGCAGTAGTGTGCAGCAGCCGTAGCGCGCAGTAGCAACAGTAGCGTACAGTTGCTGCCACTGTCGTACATGCAGCCGCCAGGCGATTGCCCCGCACGCAGGAACACGGTTGCTGCTATTGCTGATGTCGCAGTAGCAGCAGCAGCTGAGCAGAAGCTACGCGGTGGCTTCCGCTCAACTTGCACGTGGTTGCTGCAGAGCGGCCGCCCGCTCGCGCAGCAACCGCGAAGGGTGATCAAACAAAAAGGGGGGGGGGAAGGTGAGCTGACGTCAGCATTTTTGCTTGCTGACGTCATCAGGTCTGTTGACGTCAGCAACTTCCTACTGACGTCAGCACTTCCCTTAGTGAATTTTTTGGTCCGAGGGTAAAAAATTGCTAGCGTTTCAACTCCTCGAGAAACCCCATGTTTATGCAATCTGACCACGTTAGCATCTTGGCCCATAATGAGCGGCACCATGGCTCCGACCGACGAGAAGGGCAAAAGGGTACTAGATCCCTCTGCTTCCTCCTCAGGGGTCATGAGCCCACGTGCGTAGGCCATTGAGGGCCTGCAGAGCCAGCAGGACGAGATGCGTCACTTTTGACGCCATTCGCACACTCACCGAGCTTCTTCGAGGACATTCCACGACTCCACGACAGACTTCTGAGAGAGCTGCCGGGGTCACACCCTCTACACAACAGTCAGCTCTTGCACTGGTGACAGGAGCTGGAGCCAACCGGCCACCTCTTCATCCTTGGGACGAGGATCGAGACATGCCAGGCATGGAGGGTGACTCTCCCAAGGGCGAGATTCGTGTGCTTCAGGAGCGTATCCGCCAGCTTCAGATGAGCTCTCGACCCCCACACACATCCCGTTTTCCGGAGCTTCGATCGTCGCCTGACCTCCACCCCAGCGACTTCCCTCTTCCCGGCGTCTTTCCCATCCCTTGTCTTTCCCAGCCTGTGGTTACTCTCCCTACGGAGCGGCAACCTTAGGACTTCGAGACGCTGTCCCAACGGTATGTCAGCGAGGACGGCTTTGTTTACTGGGAGATCCTCTTTTAGGTCTGGGCCACTTCAGAGGGCGTGTGGCCCTACTACCACAGTCGTATCAAACTACGGACGGAGCTCAGGTGTTGACAATGGCTAGGGCGATGCGCGGACTTCTTTACGCCATGCCGCGCGAGACTGTCGTCGACTTCTGCGCATTCCTTGGCGAGGCAGGCACAGGCACCGGCGCTGATCCACGCGGGGGCTGGGACCTAGCATTGTCCCTGCTTGCTGCAGACACGCACGCCACCCGCAGCGCGCACATCCGTGCCTTTCACTCCCTTCGCCAGGGGCCTGCCGAGCCTACAGCCGACTACTGGCGACGCGCCATGTGCATTTACACGTGCCTTGGGACCTCAGGAGGTACACACCTGTGGACGCTCTTCACGATCATGCTCGGGGTTCGCCTTGAGCACGCAGACATCTTCACGCGGTACAGCGACGCTGTGCTCGAGCCTTTTTTGGCCTCATTACAGCTGCTTCCCTAGGCACACCAGCTCTTCCTCCAGGTGACTTCCGCCCGTGAGGCAGTTGTGGCTCATCAGGAGATCTCCATTGCTGCACCAGTCGTTGCATCACCACCGACGCCCCTCCTACAGAATCCTTCTCCATCCTCTGTCTCATCCTCCTCCTCCCCTTCCACCTCGATTACAACGACTCAAAAACAGGCTATCGCGGGAGTAGCACAGGGGAAGAAGGGGCGACGGAGGCGCGGCTCGGGCTAGCAGCAGCCGTAGCAGCAGCTGTCATCGGGCAGTAGTAGTGGACACTTCGTTCATTGCTACAACTGTGGAGGCGCCCACCGCTACACCGAGTGCCAGCAGCCGCTCGACTAGGCGCGGATTACTCACGGGCTCCAGGCTGCGCACGCACTACAATCTACGTCGAGTAGCACATCCTCCGGACGCGCGGCGATCACGAACGCAGCAGTTCCGGCCTCACCACCGGCGACCATCGACGACCCAGAACCCACGTGACCGCACTATCGCCGAGCTTCGACACCTTTTGGTGCTTCACTTTCAGGGAGGTGCGAGTGTGTTGTCACAGCTGGGTGGTTCACAGATTGTCGGTTTGTCTCTCCTTGTGGCTCGGGATGACTCGTGTGGGGGGGCACAGTCGGCATGTGATGACGATGGGCCTGACTGTACAGATTGGATTCATGAGTCTCACCTTTGTGCCCTTCGTCGTTCCTCCCCACCTGTTGCCCAGCGTCCGTCTGAGGCCGAGTGTTCCGTTGCCCGTTGTACAGTGACGTCCTCTAGTCGTGATCCCGGTGGCACTTGGATCATCGATTCTGGTGCCACTCATCACATGACCTGTCGTCGTAGTGATTTTGTTGTTCTGGGCCCTCTTGTGTCTTCGTTCTGTCCGCACAGGCTCTGGTCAGTCCTTGCCAGTCCAGGGTGTTGGGGTCATCTGTTTCGATGGTCCGTCTGGCCACCTGTATCTTTCCGAGGTGTTGTTTGTGCCTGACCTTGAGCTCAGTTTGCTTTCTGTACGTGCTTGCACACTGATGGGACTCTCTGTGGAGCACATTGCAGAGTCCGCGACTGTGATTGTTATTGACACTCGTAGCATTGTCCTTCGTGCCTCTGTTGTGGATGACCTGTATCGTGTCTCTCGGACTTGTGCTCCTTGCTCCCCCTCCCCTTCTGCTCGTGTTTTTGTCACTGGTGTTCTGTCTCCTGAGCACCAGTGATTGCTTCATCGCCGCCTGTGTCATGTAGACTCCGACACTCTGTCGAAGCTCATTCGGACACAGCTGGCCCTTGGTCTTGATATGGCTTCTTTCGAGAAGCCGTCCTAGAGTGACTACCTCTTCTGCGCTCAGGGTAAGATGCATTGTTGTACCTACCCCGACTCCCGTTCACGCGCACTTCGCCCTCTCGAGTTAGTTCATTTGAACCTTCTCGGTCCCCTACCTGTCGAGTCTCTGTCGGATCAGGGCCGATATGTCCTGACCGTGACTGATGACTTCACCCGGATGCGGTGGGTCTACAGCCTGCGCCAGAATACTGACGTCGCTCTCGCGGTTTGCCTCTGGCTAGTGATGGCTGAGCGTCAGTCTCGCCACACGCTGCACACCTTCCGCTCGGATCGCGGCGGCGAGTTCCTTGGCGAGTTGGACAGCTTCTTCACCGAGCACGGGATTTTTCACCAGGTCTCCACTCCTGCTACTCCTCAGCAGAACGGTGTTTCTGAGTGCTGGAACCGCACCATGGAGGATGTGGTTCGCGCTATGCGGTCGGAGTGCGGTCTTTCGGAGTCCTTTGCTTTTGAAGGCTTCGCCTACATGACCTGGGTCTGGAACCGCCTCCCGCACGGTCCTCTGCCGGACCACATCACACCGTATGAGCTCTGGTTCGGCCACCGTGCTGACTTGCACCTCGCTTGCGTCTGGGGATCCTTGGCTTTTATGTGGTACACTCAGGACCAGCAGGGGTCAAAAGGTCCCACCACGGGGTCGCTTGTGTGCCTTTGTCAGTATCTTCCTGCGGTCAAAGGCATGGCGTTTTTAGGCCCCTACTCGTTGTCGCATTTTTGAGTCTCGCGACACGCTCTTCTTTGAGTCCCTCACCTACCGTGATGTGACTTCGATCACGTCGCTGTCTGTCACGCACGTTCCCACGTGTGGGGTTTCTTAACGGTTGGGGGAGTCTGTGCCTAGGAGTACCGATCACCAGGCTGATGGGTCCGTTCGAGCTCCATCCACTTCTCCGGTGCTTGATGACCCAACGATCATCGCTGTCGGTCCAGAGATCTCTCCTCCACCGCCGGCTTCTTCCCCTGTCCCTTCACGCCCCACAGGTACCCATGATCCTGCACCTGTGCATACTCCTGTGACAGTACCTGTGTGCGCCGGCATTCCTGCCTCTGTGCGTGGACCTACCTTACTTGCTCCTACTGTCACACCAAGCTCCGTGTCTCCCACATATGCATCTCCTCGCACGGCATCACCAGTTTCCCTGCCTTAGCCCTCCCCAGTTGTGATTGTTCTCGTTCCTGAGCCTGAGGTGCGCCCCTCAAGCCTGGGTTACTCACGTGAGCCTGGCGGTCGTCTTCGACCATTGGACTCAGGAGCTCAGCGAGTGTCTAGTTCCGCACCCAGTCACTCTGCTCGCAGCATCGTGAGTGGTGATCCCGGCACAAAGGCCCTAGGCCTGAGTGTCCACACTGAGCAAGCAGAGGTACATCCAGCGTGTCTCATAGGGCACGACATCGTCACTCGCGAGTTTCATATCGCTTGTGATGCAGCAACCGATCTTGTGGTCGTCACACCTAGCACTGAGGCGTAAGCTCTTGCCACGCAGAGCTCTCCCTCTATGGTGCCTGACCCGGACACAGTGAGGGAAGCTCTCTCATCACAGGATGTTGACGCTTGGCTTGCTGCTTGCGAGGATGAGCTTCACGCGATCCGAGAGCATGGAGTTTACGAGTTAGTTGACCTTCCACCTGGAAGGAAGGCTATTCACATCAAGTGAGTTTTTCACAAGAAGGTGAAGCCGGATGGCTCACTGGAATACCACAAGGCTCGCTTGGTCATCAAGGGGTACTCTCAGATTGAGGGCATCGATTACACTGAAACCTTTGCCCCTGTCGCCCGCATGACCTCAGCTCGAGCTCTGTTCGGTGCAGTGGCTCAACATGATAGGAAACTGTACCATATGGATGTGAACAATGCGTTCCTCCATGGCCCTCTGGAGGAGGAGATTTACATGGCTCAGCCACCCGGCTTTGATGACGGTGACAAGGTCTGGCGCTTGCGCAAGTCCTTGTACGACCTCAAGCAGTCTCCTCGGTATTGGAACTAGGAGATCACTGGCACCCTGATTCGTACGGGATATCTACAGTGTGAGGCACATCCCTCTCTCTTCATCCGACAGACGCCTGAGCGTTTCACCGCCATACTGGTATATGTCTACGACCTTCTGATCACGTATCCTTCAATGGAGGCCGTGAAGGAGGCCAAGGCTGTCCTGCATAATTTCTACAAGATGAAGGACCTTGGTCCTACAGCGGTGTTTCTTGGCATGGAGATCGTGCAAGACCGCAGACATTGTACTTTACTACTGCATCAGGTCCGATACGCACGTGTTGTGGGGGAGCGCTTCAGTGACCTCCTCGGCGCACTGCCCATGGCTTCCACACCTCTGACGCCTAACGGGCAGGATGCCCTGAAGGTGGATGATCCCACACAGCTGAGGGATACTGTGGATGCGACCTTATACCTCTGTCTCATTTGATCTTTGATGTACCTGACGTCCTGACATCGCATTTGCCGTCAACCTCCTTGTCCATTTTTCGCAAGCTCCACTCACTAGAGCCCTTCACACGGTTGTGTGAGTGGTGCGGTATGTGGTCTCCATACCGTACCTTGGACTCTGCTTGCACCGGCAGAGTTTGGTGGTCCTTGACGGCTACATCGACAACGACTAGGCCTGGAGCCTAGATGGACGCAGTCGTACCGGTTACGTGTTCCTGCTCGGTGGGACTGCTGTATCCTGGCGCAGCGGGAAGTATGGTTGCATTGCAGGTAGCTCATCGGAGGCAGAGTACGTTGCTCCGGGTGCAGTGGCTGCTGAGGCGGTATGGCTACAGCTCCTACTCGTTGAGCTTGGCCAGTCAGTACCCGCCATTGTGCTTCGTTGCGACAACCAGAGTGCTCTTGCCATCGCGGATAAGTCTAGTGTCGTTCATGATCACACGAAGTACATTACGGTTGAGCACCACTTTGTGCGTGATCTGGTGGAGCGACACGTGATCTCCGTCATTTGGGTGTGCACTGACATGCAGCGTGCTGACTTCTTGACGAAGGCACTAGCACGCAGAAAGTTCCTGGTGGCCATTCGTTCTGTTGGACTTCGCCCCTTGCCTGAGAGTGGTTGAGTGTGGGGTGTGTTGGTGTCCGTGCCACATTTTTTGTTGCACTCGTGTTTGTACTCGTCTCAGTACTGCACGTGTATGGACATGCGTACCATTGGGTCATGGGGGAGTGTTGTGATTTGTGACGTTCCTGTCGACCTGTACAGTTAACTGTGACCACTCGACCGTGTCCATACTCGTGCAGATCCCTGATGCGGATCCTGGAGGCACCGGTGTGTCATCTGGTGGCGGAATACCATCCTGGAGCTGACTGACGACCGTTCCAGAGCTCAAAACGCTACCCGGGACCTCCTGTAGTTTTTCTGCAGCACGCAGGAGTTTATCGGTGGACTGGCCGTGGACCCGATTTGCATGTTTTTGCATTGTATGTCCACCATTTGATGCCGGATGCATGCCAGTCGTAGCGTCCGGCATTTGATTATGGACATCTAGGCTCAGACGGCGTAGCGTTCTGATATGTCTGCGCAGAGTTACGGCCAAAACAATGGTTTTGGGCCGGTTTTAGGACAGATCTTGCACTGCTGCGTGCGACACCCCACATGCGCCGCGGCAGGTACTTATGCCATGGACCTGTCGTTTGTCATTTCTCTCTGCAAATGCTATTGAAGCATTCTGACACTTTGCCTTGTGTCCCCTAGCCAAACCCTTGCCGTTGTGTGCACGACTTGTGACCGTCGTCACTGTCTGACCAGGCACTGACGCCTAGTCAGCGGCTGTGTAGCTAGGAAGCTTCCACGCATCTTCTCAGTTTTAACTGGTGACCGCATTGTCCACAAAACACGAATACCAACTAACCGTGACTGATGTACCCATTTCTGAAAAATCAAGACTAGGATTCCGGAATTATATGCATGTTCTTGGAACGGTGGATATTATGGAAATTATGTCTTAGGATTCAACACGATTTTTTTAATGGTTTACATGGGTTGCGACGGTGAATACATGAATGCAAATGTAATGTTTCCATATTCTTGCCAAAATATTGAACAATATGGTCAACTTTCGTAGCCAGTTTTGGCTGGGGTGCTTATTTTGAAGTTTCCGTCCGATCTCAACTCCACAACGTGGCTATTTCGCATCATTGAGCTCGTTCTTGCATTCAGCGAGTGGGGTTCTGTTGGTTTCTGCGTCTGTACTACATTGTGACCTCTGGCCTTGCTGCACGCCTACCATACCTGTGCAGGTAGTCACCTGCACAGGTGTGGTAGAGGGAGGTCCTCATTACTGGCATATACTCTCGCCAGTCCACCTGCCTCAGCCAAAAGACTAGCAGGCGTCACCATGCCTGCATATGCTCACTACTCAACATACACGCTATTGCTCACTTGCAGGTTCAGCATGTTTGTTGACAGGTAGTCGGCTAGTGCTATTTGGTTGTTGAGGAGTAGGAGAAGCACACGGTGCGAGAAATTCCCAGCAGCAGGTTGTGGTTCAAACCACAGGTCCGAATGGAGCGAGCGAAAGTGAGCTCGCTGCACGCTCGCTTGCTCCGCCGCCATGGATGACTACGCGAGCTTGTTACTTGTGTTTTTCACTCTTCCAATTGCGTTTTTCACTCTGATTCGCGACTCTGCGTGATCTCACGCCATAGATGTTAACACTTCTTAACATCCTCCTTGCTCTCTTGGTTCCACGTGGTCTGAGCCTTCCTACTGGTATCAGAGCAGTCACGGGGAACCCTAGAGAGCCAGGATCCTACCTTTCCCGCGCGTTCTCTTACATCCGCCGCCGTCGCCATTGCGCTTGCCGCCGCCGCTGCACATCTGCACTTGCGACATAACAGCAACATGCATTGTTCCTGTCCTTCCTGCTACTGTTAGCCGTGCTTTCTCTTCACAAGCTCGTAAGTAACCCGCGAATACCTCACCGTTCGCGGACAGGCAACATGTGGCTCTCACCACCACAGTCTTAGGATGCCCGCCAATGCTGCCCCCTGCCCTCCGCGATAGCTACAGACTCTCCTGCGATTGCATCGGCGGACACCACGGCAGCAGTTGCACAGCCCGTCCACGTCTTGGCCGCCGCACCACCCAGTAGCGTCAACTTCGTTACGTCAGTCTCTCTGCAGCTGACGTTAAGGCTGCACACCAAATCCGGTTCGCGAATCTGAAGCTGGATTCGGATTCGAGAGTTTGAATCCACTGCTGGATCCTGATTCGCGAATCCGAATCCAAGATTCGCGAATCCTTGTGGATTCACGAATCTTGGCGAATCCTTAGATTTTGTCTTAGTCTTGACTGTAGCCAAGACAGTATACGGCTCCTTGAAAAAAATAAATGTTGACACCTTGTTCAGTTCCCGATCTTTGCATGTGCGATGTAGCAGTGTCCCGATCGCTACGGAAGCCAAGCCTGCCAGTCAGGTCGGACCCCTGACTGGCTTGATGACCTGGCTTGTCCAAAGGACGCCAGTCAGGTCATCGCACGTCCGCCGCATTTGCTGCAAGACCCAGAATGAATCGCCGCTCACTCGTGGAGAACGTGCGAGCGAGTGGCGAATGCCATACCATGTATGTGTCAGGAAGTTGGCCTGGCACATCCATGATTTGCGCTAGTTAGCACGGCTGTCAACTTCTGAGGCTTGGCGCATGTGCCAGGTCACAGACCTGGCACACGCGCGAAACGTGCTTGGGAGTGATGGGCGTGGAGGGTCGGCGTGCGACCCTCCGAGAGGTCGATTTTTGAAACACCAAATGACGAGTCCGATTGTCGGATTTGAACTGATTGGCTAATGGACTTAGGACCCCCCCCTCCCCAAAGATTTGTGAGTGGATTCCCGAATCCCCATATGAGTCCCGACCCTGGATCCGGATTCGTGACTCCGGGTCCGGATTCGGGATTCGCGAACCAGATTCACGAATCCAAGGATTCGTGTGCAGCCTTAGCTGACGTAGCGATCAATGGCCCCTACAGCAGTTGCAGCAGAAGTGCTGGTGACGGCGATACCTCTCAGTAGCACCCAAGCCCTGTGCGTGGGCTCCTATCCAGCCGTCGGTCTTCGTCACCTCGTGACCAGCGCCACTTGGTGGCGCCGTCCGGCACGCTGGCGTCCCTTGAAGCCCCCAGCCCGCTATGACTTGGGCGTTACTATGAGAGACAATCAGCCCCCCGCCACTTGCACTCACGCTCTCGCTTGCGCCATGGCGAGGGCAGCCACACCGCATCTGGGTCACCGCCGCCCCAACCGGAGGGATCAACGCGTCATACTTTGGTAAGCGTCTCCCCCTCGGCTCTCCACCGCGTGACACCTCCGCCGAAGCCGTCACTCTCTCCCAATTGTGCGCGGCATTTCTGGAGGACGCCATTGGCCTCTCAGACGCGCTCACACGCACGGCAGCCGCAGTGATAGACGTTGCAGCCGCAGCCGCAGCTACGTTTGCAGCAGCAGCAAGGGCCGCCCGTGGTCCAGCTGTTACATCTGCCGGCAGGGCAACCAAAGCATACACTGAGGCGGCAGTAGTTGCTGGTCCAATTGCTGCAGCAGCTGCTGACATAGGCACACAACTCGCGGCAGCCGCAGCTTCCATTGCATCAGATACAACGTCAGCAGCATCTGCCGCAGCCGCATCATCTATCCGCACCTCTACAGCTGCTGCTGCAATATCTGCAACATCTTCTCCATCGGCCGTCTCCAGCATCCTCAACTCCCATATGTCCTGCGTAGCTGTTCTCACCACTATGGGTGCTACGTCTATCACAGGTGTCTTAGACCTTGTTGTCCCAGTCGCTGCGACAGTCTCTATCTTGGCTGCAGCCTCCACTGCTGCGGTACCCCCTCTCTTCTCTTTTCTACGTAGAGTGCCTCCGCCCGCAGGCTCGTGAGCTGCCTGGCTGCTTGTCTCTCTGCTGCTCGTCTTGTGTCTCTACCCTTCCTGCGGTTGCTTACTGTGTCTGACTGGGGGTGGGCTGTCCTGCAGCACTTCTCCTACGTGCCGAAGACAGTCTCACTTTTCCAACACCCACTGCGGCGGGGGAAATTCTGCCGATTTTTTTTGTCAGAGCCCCATAGTCGTCACCATGCCTGGTGACGACGAGTCAGTCGTCGCTGAGCTACAGTGCCAGCTAAACCTCACTCGCGAGGCTCAGCGCGAGGCAGAAGATTGCCTCAAAGTTGCAAATGACAACTGCATTGCTTTTGCTGATGAGGTCGCTGCCATCGTCCTTAGGCGTCTCCGTACTGCATCTGTCTCCACTTCTGGCGTCCCCGCTGGTGCATCCTCTACCCCTTCCGCTGCTAGCACCGCTGCCAATGCCGCTGCCGCTGACCCTGTTGGCAGCACGCTTGCTGCTGCTCCCGCCTCTGCATCATGCCAGCACGACTTTTTCTCCCACCCTCCTGTCCTTGCTGCCGGCCTAGCCTGCTCCTCTTGGGAGACTCGCTTCAGTGCTTGGGCTAAAGGAGAATGTTTGTGGCAGTACTATGTTCTTGCTGTTCCACCTTTCACGCCTATCGCTGACGAGTCCGCTCGTGCTGTTCGCACTCTTATCGCTGCTATGCCAGTGATAAGAGCTTGTTGATGACGTTGGTGTTAGCGATTGAGCTAACCACCTCCGGCAGAGAAGCCACGAAACCAAAAAGCTCAAAAAGGTTTTTACACCTTCTTCCTTTGCAGGTATGTTCCGTGCACCCCAAACTTAATCAGGCATACACTTCACCTTCAAGAGTACTAATGCCTTAGCATTACATCTCAAGAAGAGCTCAAGTCGTCAATATGCAAGAGAGCATCAAGCAAGGGTTAATTGATCAGCATGCAAGACAAGTCCTTTTATAGCTGTCTGTCCAGTCCTAGAGCTCAAAAGCACATTCCTGAGAAGTGGCCTGACCCTCCCACATCACCAAGAGACTTGCGCTGTGGGCTTGACACATAAGCATCCTTGTGCCAAGGTGACAGATCAGCCGTGTTGCTTCCCAGAAGCTACGGACTTTCTTTCTTGGAAGCTTCCATAACAACCAAGATGTGCATGGAGCCAGGATCGAACTCATGACCTCTCACTTGGCCAAATCAACAAAATGGCCAAGTTAACCACTCATCTACATGGTGTACTCACAGGTCATATCTCATATGAGACAGAGCAGAGTTGAGTCACCCTACAACAAAACCAGGGGTCATACCTCCACAAGGGGCAGAGCATTCCTGATCCGTTGTAAAAGACTGAACAAGGGGCAAACATTGTCAACAAATCTCTCCCTTGTACCTTGCATCAGTTTCCATCATCATTCTTCATCACTTGCATTGACCATGCCGATACCTTGCCTGCCCGCCTGGTGGAGACCCTTGTCCAATGGCTTTGTAAGCATGTCAGCTCGGTTCAGCTTGGTGCCGACATACTCCAGCTCCACTGTCTGCTTGTAGACCAAGTCCCGAGCATAATGGTAGCGGATCTTAATGTACTTTGTACGCCTGGATAGAACTGGGTTCTTGGACATGTCAATCGCGCTCATGTTGTCAATCTTGACGATTGTCGGTGTTGCCTATGGTGCCTTCATCCCAGAGAGCAAGCTGCGAAGCCACTGCACCTCTTTACACACCTGCGCCAATGCAATGTACTCAAATTCAGCTGTTGACAGAGAGACACACTCCTGCTTGCGACTCGCCCAACTGACAACACCTCCACTTTGCATACACAAGAGGCCGGAGGTGGATTTTCTGTCGTCGATATTGCCTCCCCAATTAGCGTTGGTATAGCACATGAGACGGAGTGACGCGGATCGAGCAATGCCTCCAAACTGGAGTCCCACATGCCGCGTCCCCTTAAGGTAGTGCATGATGCGCTTCACAGCCTGCCAGTGTAGTGGACCAAGATTGGCCACAAACCGGCTCACCTGCCGAACAACATGGGCTATATCTGGTCGGGTGGCGACCATGGCATACATCAGACTGCCCACTGCAGACTGATATGGGATGCTCAGCATGTCAGCTCTCTCCGCTTCGGTGGATGGGGACATGGAGGTGGAGAGCTTGCACTCTGAGCTCATGGGTGTGCTGGCAGGCTTGGAATCTGCCATGTCATATCGTTTGAGGATGGAGTCAATGTACTTTGTCTGGTTCAGGCTGATGGTACCTGCGGCTCTGTCACGCTTGATGGCAATGCTAAGGTAGAAGTTAAGAGGACCCATGTCCTTCATCTTGAACCTGCTACTCAGATGCCCCTTGAGATCGTCTTGCAGTTGTGTTGAAGAAGAGCACAGAATCAGGTCATCGATGTACAAGGCAACCAACATAGTCCCTTTGTCGCTCTCATGCACGTACATGCTAGGGTCATTGTCGCAGTGCATGAAGGACCCCTTGGCCATGAATGTATCCATCTCCTGGTACCAAAGTCTTGGCGCTTGTTTTAGCCCATAGAGCATCTTCACCAACCTGCACACCTTGCCCTCGAGAGCATCAACACCCTCTGGAACCTCCATCAGCATCTCCTTGTCAAGTTTGCCGTAAAGGAAGGCTGTCATGACATCCATCTGGTGGACCTCCATGTTCTCGACAGTAGCAATGGCAAGCATTGACCGGATGGAGGCGAACGTTACAACGGGAGCAAAGGTCTCATCGTACTCTGCGCCAGGCCGTTGAGAGAACCCCTTTGCTACCACCCGTGCCTTGTACTTGTCTATCTTACCATCCTGTTTCCTTTTTACTTTCAGCACCCACTTGGACCTCACAACATGAGCACCGGTAGGTCTGTCCACGAGCACCCATGTCCTATTCTCCTCGATGAAGCTGATTTCNGAGGCGAACGTTACAACGGGAGCAAAGGTCTCATCGTACTCTGCGCCAGGCCGTTGAGAGAACCCCTTTGCTACCACCCGTGCCTTGTACTTGTCTATCTTACCATCCTGTTTCCTTTTTACTTTCAGCACCCACTTGGACCTCACAACATGAGCACCGGTAGGTCTGTCCACGAGCACCCATGTCCTATTCTCCTCGATGAAGCTGATTTCACTGCGAATTGCTTCATCCCACTCAGCTTTGTCAGACTGCACGAGTGCCTCTGTGACGGAAGTTGGCTCCTCTTGAACCAGGAACGAATAGTTGAAGCCTGTCCATTCACCCCTATCTGCGTCGTAATGCTGCCGAGGAACTTTCAGACGTGAACTGCTCCTTGGACCTGCTAGCTGTTGCTGTTGATGTAGAGGCTGGAGGTTTTTTTTTCATAGATGGGGGGAGAGGTATCATCCTCATGGTCTGGAGGATCAGATATGTTAGACTCGGAGGCTGATTCTTCTGAGTCATCTTCATCATCTTCTCTCCCTGTTGTAGTACCCAGCCCATGCCATTGTGCTGGTGCTTTGTCTCCCTCCTCAAGAAGAGTGAGCCACTCTCCCTGTTTTGGAGTATTCTCAAGTTCAAGAAGCTCTCCCTTACTCACTGAACGTTCGTGGAAATCCACGTCTTTGCTGCAGATGACCTTCTTAGCTCCTAGGTCCCACAGTCTATAAGCTCTGTGGGCCGTGTCATAGCCGATGAAAATACACTTTTGCATCGAGCTTTCCAGGACCCTCACCCGCCTGGACCTTGGCAAAGCCGGTGCAACCGAACACCTTGAGATGGGAGGCATCCGGCTTCCTGCCCGACCATGCTTCTTGAGGTGTCCTCAGCTGCTGTGTTTGCTTCTTCTTGCCTCTCCTTTGTAGAGCTGCTACAGGTGTGAGGTTCACAAGATACGTAGTCGTACATGCTGCTTCAGCCCAGAACCTAAGAGGGAGCTTGGCATCAAAGAGCATGCACCTTGTCATGCCAAGGAGGGTCTGATTCATCCTCTCTGCTATGCCGTTGCTTTGAGGTGAGTAGGGAGTAGTTTTCTGGTGTTCAATACCCTATGTCTTGAGCCACTCCCTGCAGGCTTCGTATTCCCCCCATTGTCTGTCCTGAATGCCTTCACCTTCCTTCCACTCTGTCGCTCGACCATAGCGACAAAGGCTTGCAGATTCTCCTTCACCTCACTTTTCTTTTTGAGAAAGTATATCCAGACCTTGCGGCTGTTGTCGTTGATGTAGGTGAGGAAATATCTGCTGCCTCCATTGGACGGTATGCGAAAGGGACCACACACGTTAGAGTGGATGAGGTCAAGGGGTGCAAGAGCACGCGTACCATTACGCTTGAAAGGTTTCTTCTTGGCCTTGCCTTGAAGGCATGGCTCACACAAGATCCGAGCTCCCTCTGCTTCATCACCTAGCTCCATCCCACGTAGTAGCTCCTGCTTACCCATGAGTACCAATGTACGATGAGCCACATGCCCACAGCGCCTGTGCCATAGGTTCTCGGAAGATGTGCACTGGCTAGAATGAACAGCCCCGGTGGCTGCATTTGCTTCCGGTTTTGTTGCCGAATGTTTTGCTGCCACTGCTTCCACTGCTCCAACATGTCCTTTGTCATCAGAATCTGCATCGTTGCTCTCCTCATCATCACTCCCGGCCGAAGATTCAGCCGTTGATGCTGTCATCTTGGTCTGCAAGACGTAGAGTCCATCAACGCGAGGAACCTGTGCAACAACCTTCTTGGCAGGGTAGGAGACGTTGATGTCCTTGGTAGGGACTATCACTGCTTCCTTCTTTGTAAAAACAACTGTCATGCCATGGTCAGTTATCTTAGACACAGAGAGCAGGTTGGCTATGAAGGAGGGAAAGTAGACTACCCCCTCTAGCTTGAGGTCGGAGTCCGCACCATTGACACCCACTGTGACTAGCTTGTCACCAATCCACTCAGCTGCCTCAACCTTGCCGTTGGCGACTCTGAAGTTCTTGTTGCATGGACCAAGAGAGATGAATTCTCTCTTCTCATAAGTAGTGTGCTCGTTTGTGCCCGAGTCAAGGCTGTAAGCTCCTGGCCTGAGTATCGCCCTCCCTTTGTTGGAGGCACACTCGGCCATCAAGCTTGTGGGATCCTTCCCACCATTTTCCCTCACCATTCATCCTCGTCTCCTCCCTCCTTCTTGGGTGCCTGGCACTCCCGAGCCTAGCGTCCAGCCTTACCACAATTATGGCAGTTTCCTTGACGCTTTGGACCCCTTCCACTATTGCCAGTGCCGTTGTTTCCCTTGTATCCAGAGGAGGAGGTATTGCGGAAGGTACCGCTGCTTCGTGAGGCAAAGGCAGCCATGTTTGCTTCACTACTGCTGCGACGCATGGCTTCATTCCGCACATACTCCGAGATGGTGGTGTAGGATACTTGCTCTTCAGTCCACCCTCCAATCACTGTTATCATAGGACCCCAGCTCTCCGGCAGCGTCATCAGAAAAATCATGGCCTGCATATTGGATTTTAGGTCCCACCCCATGCTGTTGGCTTGTTGCAAGAGCGTCTCAAACTTCTGCATAAAGGCAGAGACATCCTCCCCTTCACCAAGTCTCATACTGATGAGGTTCTGTAGAATGAAGAGACGGTTGGAAAGTGAGGAGGACTGAAACACCTTGCCTAGTTTGCCGTATGCCACGGCTGCCACTGTACAACCGCTGATGTATGAGAGGAATGAGGGTTGTATGGAGGACACGAGAACGGCAAGAGCCTTCTTGTTGAGCTTGACCCATGCCACAAGGTCAGCACCCTCCTCCTTTGGTGGTGGGATACTTCCGTCAAAATATCCTAGCAATTCCCTATCATCTATGATGATCTCAAACTGCCACTTCCAGAGTGCAAACCCCTCTCCATCAAACTTGAGGATGGGAGAATGATTCCCTGGTTCCCCTGTCCATGCCATCCTTACACCTACAACTGCTATAGCTGCTGCATCTGTTGTTGATGCCGATGCACCTATGTTTTACGACGTGCGACATTGCCGTCGTTCCGACGTGCGATGTCGCGTGCAATGTGCAGTATTATTTTTTTCTGCTTAGTGTGCAAAAAAGTGAGTGGACCACCACTCGACCACTCAAGCACGGCTGTCCATGTCGAACCTGTAGGAAGGCTCAGACCACGTGGAACCAAGAGAGCAAGGAGGATGTTAAGAAGTGTTGACATCCATGGCGTGAGATCACGCAGAGTCGCGGATCAGAGTGAAAAACGCAACTGGAAGAGTGAAAAACGCGAGTAACAAGCTCGCGTAGTCATCCACGGCGGGGTAGCGAGCGAGCGTGCAGCGAGCTCGATTTTGTTCGCTCCCTTTGGACCTGTGGTTTGAACCACAACCTGCTGCTAGGAATTTCTCACCTCGTGTGCTTCTCCTACTCCTCAACAACCAAATAGCACTAGACGACTACCCGTCAACAGACATGCTGAACCTGCAAGTGAGCAATAGCGTGTATGTTGAGTAGTGAGCACATGCAGGCACGGTGACGCCTGCTAGTCATTTGGCTCAGGCAAGTGGACTGGCGAGAGCATATGCCAGTAATGAGGACCTCCCTCTGATCAGTCACCTGCACAGGTGTGGTAGGCGTGCAACAAGGCCAGAGGGCACAATGTAGTACCGACACAGAAACCAATACTCCCCAATGACCCACAGGGGAACTGCACAGAGACTGCTACAGTCACAACAACGACGTCACGAGTAGTGACACACGACGGTACTCAGACACACAACACACTAACTCAACCCGGAGCATCAGGAACATACAGCAACCCAGCAGCGTGAACTACTGTCTTGAAGACGTTACTGCTCAGTGCCTTTGTGAGGAAGTCAGCTCGCTGCTGTCTGGTGTCAACCCACACGATTTGTACATCTCCTGCAGGAACAAGCTCACACACAAAATGGTGTTCAACATTGATATGCTTCGTGCGAGTGTGATGCATGACGTCATGCTCAGCAATTGCTTTTGTGCTGTGGTTGTCACAACACAGAGTGATGCCGCGAATGGGGACGTGGAACTATTGCAGCAGGCAACAAAGCCATACACTTTCACACATGCCTGCTCCAAGAGCAACATACTGAACCTCACTCAAGCTACGCACAACATAACCTTGTTTTCCACTTTTCCATGAGATCGCTATTCCCCTAACAAGGAAGATGTAACCCGTGCGACTCCAAGCATCCACATCATGCACCAAGTCACTATCAGTGTATCCATCCACAACCACTGACGGTTGTGCTCTGTAACACAGCCCAACTCGAGCCGTCGAGAGAGAATACCTGACAACTTGCAAGGCGGCCTCCATGTGGCATGACCTGGGGCACTGTGAGAACTGGGCAAGAAAGTTCACAACGAAGGCAACGTCTGCTAGAGTGGTGGTAGCCAGGTACATTAGAGATCCAATCACTCGTAAGTAATCGGTCCCATCGACTAGGTCCCCCAGCTTCGACACATCCAGGGTCTTCAGCAAGCGTTCTCCGGTGGGCGTCATTGGTATGGACGCATTGGGCACAGACGTAAGGAAGGGGGCGAAAAGCTCCCCCAGGCTCCTCACGTAAGTAGTCTGGTGAACGTACATGTAGAACGTGACGAGCGCGATCACGCTCAATATCCATGCCTAGAAAGACGCGGGCCGGACCCAAGTCCTTCATCTTGTATGCGGCCTGTAGTAAGGATTTCATAGACGCTACCGCCTCTTGACTAGGAGACGCGATCAGCAAGTCATCGACATAGACAAAAATAGCGGCAAACGGCCCCGAGAATGGGGTGACAAAGAGCGCAGGGTCGACTGTGCTTCGTCGGTACCCCCCTTTCTCTAAGGTTGAGGTGATCTCCTGATTCCAACATCTCAGCGACTGCTTAAGGCCGTAGAGAGCCTTGCGTAGTCTCCTGACTCTGCCAGTATCGTCAGTGAACCCTGGAGGCTGGACCATGTAGATCTCTTCATCCAATCGCCCGTGCAAGAAGGTGTTATTGACATCCATTTGCTTGAGTTCCCAGTCATGGTGTGCGACAAGACTGAGGAGAGCTCGAGCATTGGTATAGCGTCCGACGGGTGCAAATGTTTTGCCGAAATTAACCCCAGAGACTTGGGAGAAGCCCTTGGCAGTAAGGCACGCTTTGTATTTGTCTAGCTCGCCGTTGGGTTTGTATTTTCGCCGAACACCCAGTGGGCGTCAATGGCCTTGCGACCTGACGGTAGATCGACCAAGTCGTAAACAGCATGGTCATCTAGAGCTCTCAGCTCATTGCGCATGGTAGCCTCCCACTCCTGTGAGTCGGGTGCTGCTCGTGCCTGTCTGACTGTGGGGAGATCAGGCAACGGGGGTGACGCTTCATTGGTGGCCAGACACTCTACGACACTGCCAAGCACGACGACTTTAAGAGCGTGCTCATGCTCTGTCACAAGTAGCATGTAACCAAGGGCAGAGCTGGGGTGGACAACTTCTGTGGCCAGGCCTAAGGCATCCATGCTGGTAGGCAGAGCTGGCGACTACTTAGAGGGAGACTGTAAAGCTCGGGAGTGGGACGCTGAGACACTTGAAGAGCGAGAGGGGAGGGCCCAGAGGTGACCACCACAGAGAAAGGGTGAGACAGGTGCAGGACCGGGTGGAGCCGCGGGCGCAACCATGGCAGGAGCCGGCGGACTGGGGCCAGTCGAGGGGAGCGGACTGGCGGGCGTCGCAGAGGAGTGAGAAGGAGAGACAGACTCAGAGGAGGCAGGCGAGGAGTGCGGGACAGGGGAAGCCGGAGTGATGGGCAACAAGGCCTGCATTGAGGGCACTGGATAGGACGCCTGGGGACACGATGAGGGAGAAGGCTGCATAGAGGGGATAGGAGCAGGGACTGCAGGAGCAGCAGGGACAACAGCACTGACCTCCCCCTGCAACCGAGAGAGTGGCGGCAAATCGGCAGCAGACGCAAAACGACTCAAGTCACGGAGAAAGACGGACTCAAAGAGCAGGGCGTCACGAGACTCGACAACCCGTTGGCGCTCTGGATCCCAGAAGCGCCAGGCCTTGGATTGAGCAGAGACGCCAAGAAAGGGACAGATGTGCCCACGCGGAGAGAGTTTTCCCTCGTGAAGGTCATCAGGAAGCCAGACAAACGCAATGCTACCCCCGACATGAGCGAGGCGAAGGTCGGCACGAGTGTCATACCAGCGCTTGAACGGGGTGACAGTGCGGGGGAGAGGACCGTGAGGGACGCGGTTCCAGACCCGCGTCATGTAACACATTGCCTCGTCGGCAAAGAGGGGGGGAAGACCAGACTCAAACAAGAGAGTGCGGACTCCATCGGTGAGAGTCCGATTCCATCGTTCAGAGACCCCGTTTTGTTGGGGTGTGTCGGGTGCAGAGGTCTCCAAGCACACCCCTTTGGACTCGAGGAGCCGGCCAGTGGGACCAAGGAACTCACCGCCACGGTCACTACGAAAGACACGCAGGGACAGTTGATACGACCTTTCAGCCTGCAGAAGCTAGGTCTCAAGAACCGAACACACATCGCTCTTTTGACGAAGGGCAAAGATCCAACATAAATGAGAGAAGTCATCGGTCAAACACAGGACATAGCACCCAACACCCCAAAGGAACTCGTGGGGGAGAGGACCCATGACATCCACGTGGACAAGATCAAGGGGATGAGACAACTGGGACTCAGAAGAGCCAAAGGGAGAGAGATGCATCTTACCCTGGGCACAGTCAAGACAGTCAAAGGGACAAGGCGACGGAAAGGTGGACGGGGACAGGCCAAGAGCGGGCTGGAGGTGAAGCATGCTAGAGATAGCATATGTATGGACATGGCCAAGACGGCGGTGTAAGAGCTGAACGTAGTCGGGAGAGAGAGAGGGAGCAACATGGGCAAGGTAGGAGCCAACGGAGGAGGCACAGGGCACAAGCAAAGGGACATGGTAAAGCTTGTCACACTTGACACCTTTCAAGATAACACGACCAGAGGGACGGAGACGAACGGTGCCAACACCTTGACCGGCTGCGAAGTCCATGCCCTGATCATCTAGAGAAGTCATCAACAGCAGGCTAAGCTCCAAGGAGAGCACGTAAAGAACAGCAGGCAAGAGCAGCACGCCACTGGGACCAACAAAACGGACAACTCCCACACCCTGAACAGGGAGTAACTGGCCGGACCCGGTGCGCACAAAGCGAACGGGACCGACATGACCCAATGAGAAGAAGGAGGCACGATCAGAAGTCATGTGGTGGGTGGCTCCAGAGTCAAGAACCGAGAATCCACCAGAGACACGAACATGGAGAAGGACACCACACGTGGCAACAGTACCGACAAGAGGGGAGGACGTGGTAGAGGCGGCGAGACAACGAGGGAGAACAAAGGACTTCCAATGCTCAAACCACGGAACAGACGCAGAAGACAACCCGAGAACGTGACCAGGGGGTCCCCACGAAGAAGAGTGTCACACTGACATGAAGGACCTCTGGCCAGAGCAGTCACACTCTCACCCCCCTGATCGCGAAGGTGGAGACGATGCAGAAGGGACTGCTCCAGCTGGCACTCGCCGTCAACGGATGGCGATGGTGACAAAGTAGAGGACCCCGAGGGAGGAGGAAGCCATGGAGGAGTGAAGTAGGCAGGAGAGGGCGGCCCGGCGTAGACAGGTGTGCCGTACGGCGGCGGCCAGCCCCAAGGGAACGAGACCAGAGGAGGCGCTAAGAGAACACCGGTAGTGGTGTAGGCCTGGGCAGAGGGGGAACTGGTAGGGCGAGTCGATGCACTAGAGCCAAAATGGGCGCTGGTCGAAGAAGAGGTGGTGGAGCCGCTGGAATGTGCCCAGTGGGCACGCATGGCACGGGCAAGATGCAGGTCATCAGGTGGTGCAGGGTTCTTCTGAGCGGAGTGCTCGGAAGAGCCGCATTTCCAGTACACCACCTCGCTGAGGACGCGGGAGGAGGTGGAGTCAGCGGGTTTCCCCTTACCACCTTGCCCCGGCCACGTCCACGATCCTGAGAGGCGAGGGTCGTGGCGGTGGAGGTCGAAGAGACCGTGGAGATGGAGACGGAGTCGGCGCCAGAGGACAAGGATGTGGAGGCAGTGGTGACAGCTGCAACCCCTTTGACGGCGGAACGATGGAGGCGCTTGTTCTAAAGGCTAGTCCACCAGGCCGCAAGGTGCTCAGCGGTTAAGTCCCAAAGAGCGCCAACTCCCGGAGGGGACCATGGAAGCACGGGCTTAGAGGCGAGGCGCTACAACTCAACGGGCTTGACATCACGAAGAAGGTTTGACAGCTCGGTAATTAAGCCGTTGACTATTGTAAGCACATCTCACAACTGCCCGGGTGTAGCAGTGTCAAGCTCGTGAAGCAGTTTGAGCCCACGCGCCCAGTACGCATCAACCGATTTGTCCGTACACATAAGGAGCGTGTTGAACTACAAGGTGTGCACACTTTGTGGAGCCTGACCAGGGACGGTGGAACGACGACGTAGCATGGTGTACGCGCCAACCGGGTCTGCCAGACGCTGAGCATCTGGGTCAGCGTTGTATGTGCAAAGTGTTGAATATGGGTGCACGGCACTCTCAAGCCCAGTTTCCAGCCTTGCTATAGTTATGGCAGTTTCCTTGGCGCTTTGCACCCCTTCCACTGTTGCTAGTGATGTTGTTTCCCTTGAATCCAAAGGAGGAGGTATTGCGGAAGATACCACTGCTCCGTGAGGTAAAGGAAGCCATGTTTGCTTCACTGCTGCTACGATGCATGGCTTCATTCCTCACATACTCGGAGACAGTGGTGTAGGAAACATGATCTTCAGTCCACCCTCCAATCACCGTTATCATGGGGTCCCAGCTTTCTGGCAGCGTCATCAGAAAAATCATGGCCTGCATATTGGATTGCAGGTCCCACCCCATGGCAATGGCTTTTTGCAAGAGTGTCTCAAACTTCTGCATAAAAGCAGAGACATCATCCCCTTCACCAAGCCTCATGCTAATGAGGTTTTGTAGATTGAAGAGACGGTTGGCAAGTGAGGAGGACTGAAACACCTTACTGAGTTTGGTGTATGCTGTAGCTGCCACTGTACAACCGCTAATGTGTGAAAGGACTGAGGGTTGTATGGAGGACACAAGAATTGCGAGAGCCTTCTTGTTGAACTTGACCCATCCATCAAACTTGGCGCTGGGATAGTTCCGTCAATATCCTAGAAGTTCTCTATCATCCATGATGATCTCAAACTGCCACTTCGAGAGCGTAAACCCCTCTCCATCAAACTTGAGGATGGGCGAATGATTCCCTGATTCTCTTGTTCCAGCCATCCCTACAACTAAAACTGGTACAGGTGCTGCACCTGTTGTTGATGCCGATGTACCTGTGTTTGAGGCCACTGTAGGCTGTTGGTGAGAAGAGGCAACTGCTTCCCCTGTTCACGTTGGTCGTTGCCAACAGATGTAGGCTGATGTAGGATGATGTAGGCTGATGACAGCTCCCAAAGTAGAAAGGAACAGACGCATTGCATTCCCCTCCTGTGATGTTGACCTGCAAGCAGAGAAGTTGGGTGAGAGCGAAGACGCTCTCCCTGCTTGTGGCCTAGCGGTTGCGTGCGTGAAACTTCTCTAACCAGAGGAGTAGGCCCATAGCCCTTTGTTAGCTACTGAGCTAATACCTCTCGCAGAGAATCCGCGAAACCGAAAAGCTCACAAAGGTTTTTAGACCTTCCTCCTTTGTTGACATGTGTCATGCACCCCAAACTGAATCAGGCATACACTTCACCTTCAAGAGTACTAATGCCTTAGCATTATATCTCAAGAAGAGCTCAAGTCGTTAATATGCAACAGAGCATCAAGCAAGGGTTAATTGATCAGCATGCAAGACAAGTCCTTCTATAGCTGTCTGTCTAGTCATAGAACTCAAAAGCACATTCCTAGGAAGTGGCTTGAACCAGCCACATCACCAATAGACTTGCATTGTGGGCTTGACACATAACCATCCTAGTGTCAAGGTGATAGACCAACCATGTAGCGTCCAAGAAGCTACGGACTTTCTTTCTTGGAAGCTTCCATATCAACCAAGATGTGCATGGGGCCACGATCGAACTCATGACCTCTCACTTGGCCAAATCAACAAAATGTCCAAGGTAACCATTCACCCATATGGTACACTCACAGGTAATATCCCACACGAGACAAAGCATAGTTGAGTCACTCTACAAGTGATCCAGGGGTCATGCCTCCACAAGGGGCGGAGCATTCCTGATCCGTCCTACAAAACTGAACAAGGAGCAAAAACATTCAACAAGCAAGACGCAGATCGACAAGGTGGCCAAACCAGAGCTCGTACAATGTAACATGGTCTGGAAGGGGACCGTGCGGGAGGCGGTTCCAGACCCACATCATGTAGGCAAATCCTTCAAAGGTGAAGAATGTTGTGAGACCGCACTCAGACTGCATAGCACGAACTACATCCTCCATGGTGCGGTTCTAGCGCTCAGAGATACCGTTCTGCTTAGGAGTAGCAGGAGGGGAAACCTGGTGAAAATCCCCGTGCTCGGCAAAGAACTGTCCATCTTGCCAATAAATTCGCTGTCACAATCCGAACGGAATGTATGCAGCATCTGGCGGAACTGACGCTCATCCATCACTAGCCAGAGGCAAACTGCGAGAGCTACATCGCTCTTCTGGCGCAGGCTACAGACCTACCGCATCCAGGTGAAGTCATTAGTCAGGGTGAGGATATATTGGCCCCGATCGGACAAAGGCTCGACAAGGAGAGGACCGAGAAGGTCCGAATGGACCAACTCTAGAGGGCGAAAAGCTCAAGAACGGGAGTCAGGGTAATTGCAGCGATGCATCTTACCCTGAGCGTAGAACATACAGTCAGTCTTGGACGCATTCTCGAAAGAGGCCGGGTCAAGACCAAGTGCGGGTTGTGTCAGAATGAGCTTCGACATAGTGTCAAAGCCCACACGACACAGGCGACGATGGAGTAGTTGCTGGTGCTCAGCAGAGAGAACATCTGTGACAAACACACGAGCGGGAGGGGAAGGGGAGCAAGGAGAAGAAGAGATCCGAGGGACATGATACAGGTCATCCACAACGGAGGCACAAAAAACAACGGTACGAGTATCAACAGGGGTCATAGTCGTGGAGTCTCTAGTGTGCTCCACAGAGAGTCCCATCAGTGTGAAGACACACAAAAAAAGCACGCTGAGTTCAAGGTCAGGCACGAAAACACCTCGAAAAGATACAGGGGGCCAGGCGGACCATCGAAGCACACAACCCCAACACCATGGACCGGCAACAACTGACCAAAGCCTGTGCAAACAGAGCGAATAGATACAACAAAACCGAGGACAATGAAGTCACTACGACGACAGGTCATGTGGTGAGTGGCACCGGAATCAATGATCCAGGTGCCACGAGGATCACGACGGATGACGTCATTGTGCAATGGGCAATGGAACATTTGGCCTCAGACGGGCGCTGAGCAACATGTGAGGAGGTACAACAAAGGGCACAAAGGTGAGACTCATGAATCGAATTGGTACTGTCAGGCCCATCATCATCACATGCCAGCTGTGCCCTCCCACACGAGTCATCACGACCTACAAGAACAGAAAAACAGACAGTCTGTGAACCACCTGGCTGTAACGACACACTCGCACCTACCTGAAAGCGAAGCACCAGAAGGTGATGGAGCTCGGTAATGGTGTGGTCACGTGGGTCCAGGTTGCTAGTGCTCGTTGGCGGGGAAGCAGGAACTGCTACGGGAACTAGTGTGGTCGTGTTCACCGTGCGACTAGAGGTTGTGCTGCTCGACACGGACCACAGTGTGTGGGTAGCCTGAAGACCGCGAGTGATCCGCTCCCAGTCAAGCGGTTGTTGGCACTCGGTGTAGCAATGAGCTCCTCCATAGTTGTAGTAGTGAACAGTACGTCCACTACTACTACTCGGTGACTACTGCTGGCCCCAACCGCGCCTCCTTTTTCCCTTCTTCTCCTGTGCCGCTGCTGCCACACCTTGTGTCTAAGTCAAGGTAATCGGGATGGAAGGGGAAGAGGAGGATGTGCCAGAAGATGGAGGAGCAGACTGCAAGGAAGGCCTCGGTGGCAATGCGATGACCGCTGTAGCAAGAGGACTCTCCTGATGGGCCACGGCTGCCTCACGGGCGGAAGTCACTTGGAGGAAAAAGCTGATGTGCCCAAAGAAGAAGCTGAAGGGAGGTGGAGAAGGGTTCGAGCATGGTGCCGCTCTACCTCGTGAAGATGTCTGCGTGCTCAAGACAAACTCTGAGCATGAGTGTACAGAACGCCCACAGCTTTGTACCTCCTGAGGTCCCAAGGCACGTATAGATCCGCATGGCCCGCGGCTAGTATTCGGCTGTGGGCTTGGCAGGTCCCTGGCGAAGGGAGTGAAAGGCGCGGATGTGAGTCGCACAGGTGGCATGCGTCTCTGTAGCAAACACGGACAATGCCAAGTCCCAACCCCCATGTGGATCAGCACCCGCGCCTGTGCCGGCCTCTCCAAGGAACGGGCGGAAGTCAACGACAATCTCGTGTCGCATGGCGTAATGGATTCCGCGCATCGCCCCGGCCGGTGTCAGCACTTGTGCCCGCTCCGTGACCTGGTACAGACTTTGATAGTAGGGCCATACTCCCCGTAAAGTGGCCCAGACCTGGAAAAGAATCTCCCATTAGTTAAAGCCGTCCTCACTTACATATCGTGGGGATGGTGTCTCGAAGTCCTTGGGTTGCCGCTCCATAGGGAGAGCAACCACAGGCTGAGAAGGAGGAATAATGGGGAAGATACCAAGAGGAGGAAAGTCGCTGGGGTAGGAATCAGGAGAGGATCGGATCTCTGGGAAAAAAGAGCCAGATGTGTGTGGGTGCTGAGAACTCATCTGAAGCTGGCGGAGACGCTCCTGAAGCACGCGAATCTTTCTCGCGTGAGTACCATCCTCCATACCTGGCATGCTAAGGTCCTCATTCCAAGGATCAAGAGCTGGTGGATCGCATCCTGCTCCTATCATCGGTATAGATGTTGACTGTTGTACAGAGGGTATGACACCGCCGACTCCCTCGAAGGTCTGCCATGGGGCCGTGGATTGACCACGAAGAAGCTCAATGAGCGTACGCCTTCATTGAGCTACCGTACACTCATTGAGCTTCTTCGTGGTCAACTGCTGGCGGCTGCCGCTTGCTGTAGTTGCCGCCTGCTGTTATTGCTGCTAGAGGCTGCTATTGCTGCACTCTCACGTGCTGAAGGCGGATGACGTCCGCCGTAGTCAGGTGACGTCGACAGGTCCCAGTGACTCTGCTACAGCGGTGACGCTCACCACTGCTGCTCTAGTGTGTCTGGGTTGCACAGCTCGGCGAGAACTGTCTCCCTACTTTGATACCATGAGATGATGCGTGGAAGCTTCCTAGCAACACAGCCACTGAAAAGGTGGCAGTGCCTCGTCCGAAGGTGATGACAGTCACAGGTTGTACACACAACGGCAATAGTTTGGCTAGGAGACACAAGTCAAAGTGTCAGAATGCTTCAATAGAATTTGCAAAGAGAGTGAACAAATGAGAGGCACACTGCATAATGCCTATTGCAGCACACGGCGGGTGTCGCACGCGGCAACGCAAGGTCTGTCCTAAAAACGACCCAAAAACATTGTTTTGGCCGTAACTCTGCGCCGACAAGTCAGAACGTTGCGTCGTCTGAACCACATGTAAGATCTTAAGCCGGACGCTATGACTGGTCACATGCATGCATCAGGCGTAAAACTGTGGACACACAATGCAAAACATGCAAATCGGGCCCACGTCCAGTCCACCAATAAAATCCGATAGGCTACAGAAAAACTGTAGAAGGTCCGAGACAACATTCAGGACTTTGGGGCAGTCGTCGGTCATCTCCAAGTAGGTGGTCCATCACTAGACGACGCACAGGCGCCACTTGGGTCCACATCAGGGATCTGCATCGATATGGACAAGACCGAGTGGTCATAGTAGACTATGCAGGTCGACAGGAACGTCACAGATGACAACACTGTCGTTGTCGAGGCTGTCGGTAGGGCCGGCTAGTTCATCGCCGTCGGGTCCGTGACTGGATTGGTCGACAAAGGCATAGGGGTAGTGCGAGCTGTTGCGAAGCCTGCCACGCCAGCGTTCGTCGTTGCTTCGGGGTTCGCGTGCATCGGCATGTTCTACTCCTCCATCGTGGAAGTCGTCACCGAGGACCCGCTGCTGGTCGTCGGTTGCGCTTGCTCCCCTTATGTCATTGTTGTGAAGTTTGCAAAGTCTTGACGTGCAAGATGCGCTGAAGGCTTGTGCGAGGTAGTCTTCCGGATGGGTAATGCAGTCAGATGCCTCTCCAGCACCGTTGCGCTCTGATACCAAGTGTTACGCCGAACAGAACATGGATGGTGAACAGGTAGAAGTTGCAAGGAAAAACACGATTTAGAATTTGGGACACTTGAGTAATTTATAATTAGCGGTAAGTTTACTTCGATGAAAAGTGTCGAAACGATTGAACATATATACATACAAGTGACGTGATACGAATGAAGCATAGTCGGGGTCATTGGGTCGGATGTCGAGTGGCACGTGTGGAGTCGCGCCACACGTGTGGAGTCACGCCGTGAGTGGTCAGATTCGAGAAGGTCCGCTGAGAATTCGGGGGTCTTCGAGAATCAACGGTGAAGATGTGTGATGCATCTTTATAAATCTGGATTCGTCGAGAGTCGTCGAGCCGTCGAGTGAAAGGTCGTGACACTTCTGTTTGTAGGTTCGTGTAGCGGGAGGGCCGGTTCGGCCCTCCCTCCTCGCTGATGCGAGGGGTGGTTGCGCACCACCCCTCGCGTCAGTGAGGGCTGGCCGGCGGCCAGCGATTCGCTGGCCGTCGGCCAGCTCGCTGCCGGCCGGCTGGACGGCCGGCGGCCGGCCGGCCGCTGGCCGGCCAGCCGCCAGCCGCCGATCGCGGCCTCAGCCGGATCGGCGGCTGAGAGGCCACGAGGGCCTCAAGGGCTAGGCCTCGTGGCCTCGTGCCCTCGTCCCCCCTCGCCCTCCTTGAAAACGAGCAAGAGAGGACGAGGGATAGGGGGAGCGAGGGGGAGGTCGAAATAACTGGCGCGAAATCGCCAGCGTGCCTCGCACGCGACGATTTCGCGCCAGAACGACAAAAAGAAACTCGAAGTTCG
>SZWC01020890.1:17727-44214 GCA_023375785.1 Penium margaritaceum
AGCATCACTTCGTTCGTGATCTGGTGGAGCGACGCGTGATCTCCATCATGTGGGTTGGCACTGACTTGCAGCGAGCTGATTTCTTGACGAAGGCACTTGCACGTGGAAAGTTCCTGGTGGCCATTCGTTCTGTTGGGCTTCGCCCCGTGCGTGACAGTGGTTGAGTGTGGGATGTACGTTGCCGTCTCATCTGTCTGTGTCACTCACTATGTGATTGTACCAGTGCTGCACGCGTATGGACATGCGTACCATCGGGTCATGGGGGAGTGTTGTGCTTTGTGCCGTCTTGTACAGTTTACTGTGACCACTCGGCCGTGTCCATACTCGTGCAGATCCCTGAGGCAGGCGGACCTGGTGACACCGGCGCGACGACAGGCGGCGGCCTACCCGTCTGGAGCTGACCGACCACTGTTCCAGAGCCCCAGATGTCACCGGGACTCCCTGTTGTGCTTTCTACGTCCTGCAGGCGCCTTTCGGCGGACTGGGCATGAGGCCCATTTGCATGTTTTTGCATTATATACTCGCTGTCAGTCGATGGATGCATGCATGTGACCAGTCGTTGCGTGCGTCTTTTGATTCTGCACGTCTAGGTTCAGACGGCGTAGGATTCTGACATGTGTGCGCAGAGTTATGGCCAAAACAGTGGTTTTGGGCCGGTTTTAGGACAGCTCTTGGACTGCCGCGTGCGACACCCGCCGTGCGCCGCGGCAGGTATTTATGCCCTGGACCTGTCATTTGTCATTTCTCTCTGCATTTACTAAGCTATTGAAGCTTATGAGACTTTGCGCGTCTCCCTAGCCTGATCCTTGCTGTTTCTTGCACCTGCCTGCTTGCTAGTGCATCAGCTGACTGGACAGTGTTGCCACGTCAGCAGCAGCAAGGCTAGGAAGCTTCCTAGCAGTTTCTCAGCCCCATGTACCCCTCGGAAATGTCGAACTCTTTATCTGACGGCATATTGTTCATTTTGTGTTGTAGAAGGGTGAGCTGGTAATATTAACTCACTTTTCAAAGGTCTTGCAGTTGATTCCGTGCATGCTCATGTCATTCATGTTCGCGCGTTACAACGTGCCGTCTGACGGTGACAATATAGCTACCTATGTACTGAATAATCGTCGGTTGAACGTAGTTGTTCTGCTCTTTAGTTGGGGGTATGTCGTCGTTCCCAACATTGTTCATTTCCATTCGGTTTTTGATATTCTACTGACCGAATATCTCCATGGTCGTCTTAACAACGTCACCATTATCCTCGTCAGCATCGAAACACCACCTGCTCGAGCCTGGGAGATGAGCTTGCAGGCGTTCATGCACTGGCATCCATACGTGTTGCCGAACCTAACACTTGTCTGGCCAGCTGAGCAAGTGGTAAGCGGGCCAATTAGACCGCGCCGATCCACGCATGACAGTTGTCAGTCTTGCAACTGCGGCGGCACTCTGTGAAGAGGGGCCGCTGACATGTCGCTGTCACATCCTTGCAACCGCTGCTCGCCATGGACATGCGAAAGGGTACGAGAAAGAATGGTGTCAAATCCGTTTTGCCGGACAAAAAAGATATGCGCAAGGATACAAGACTGTGTGCTCGACGGAACGTATCGGCAGTCATGTCCTTCATCCTACATGTCAACCCATCCTCTACTGGTCCAACTAGGGGACGCGATGTTTCGGCAAGGTGGCGCTGAGCTCGATCCAGTCTCTTTCAGTCTCGCATTGTCTTCGTTGATGCCGTCACCACGGCCTCAAACTATGCCGCTGCTGCAGCTGCGTCCCACGTGACTTCAAAATGGTGGACCAAGTCGTAGAGCACACCGGTAAGCCTATTCACGAGTGTAGCTGGGATACATAGGTTTCTATTTAGTGGTCAAAATGCCCACTGTTTTGGATGGCTTCCCAACTACACGTCGTGGCGTCTTGCCAGGCGACCAAGTCGTGATGAGAACGATCCGTCCCCCGCTCAAGATCCGGCACCGCGGAGGTACCCCGATAACCCTCCTCCGAACGACACAACAGGTGCGTTTCACGATGTGATGTTTTGGTTGGAGAGAGATTGGAACGATGACTGGTGTTCCCGGCGGTTGGACGAGTGGGACGCCCTCCCACAGAACGAACCCCCTGATGAACCACCCCGTGCTCCCAGGTCCCTCGATGTCTTGGAAGCCGGACCAGTTAGGGTTAGCATGGGACGCCGTCGCGTCCTGTCTCTCCCGCATGGCCACCTCGGTAATTCTTACCTTCTGTCCCAGTTGTTCATTGTCTCTTCTTTTCTTGTGAACAAGACAACCGAGTGGTTTCACCTGCAGTTGTGTAATCCTGTTGTTGATAAAAACAATTTTCTGTCATGTTATGCGCTTCTATGGACAGGAGATTCCGATGACGAACCATGTCACAGCCCCAAGAAGCGGAAGGAGATGCCGAAGGAACTAAAGGAAAAGATGTTTTTTGACAACATGCATGCGGCTCGTGCATTTGCGGAGGATTATGCTGTCGATAACCGCTTCGATCTCAAGTGGATCCGTAGTGAGCCTGCAAGAATCCACGCGACGTGCGCAACAGCCAAGAACAAGGGGTGTGCCTGGCTCCTCCGGGCCCGTGTTACAAACAAGTTTGGACATGTGAATGTGTCCACATCCCCTCACCAGTCGTGAAGAACATACGGCCGGTCGAACCCCTTTGGCTGCAACTGGGACCTCGATATGGGAAGGGCCGCCCACACAGTGCACGGAAAGATCGGGAGACGTTGCACACGACAAACTTCACTTCCCCACGCTGTGGATAAAAGGGGCCTACCAAGACCCGGTACACAAACCCGCCTGCACCGATCCCTGCATAGGCTGCAACATAGTATGATGGAGGTCAGGCGGGGGCTGCAGCCCGGGCTACAGCCGTCCAAGAGGCACGTGCTAATGCCTCCATGAGTGTGGATCCACCACTTGCAGAGTATGCTGGTGGTGACATGGAGTACGACCCCGAGGCTCCGCCTCGGGTTGACCCAGATGATGAGAATGATGGTTTTGAAAGTGATGACTCTGGTGTATACTCCTCTCCTGTTGGTGATGATGGTGAGACGGTGACGCAGGATGAGCACACCCATAAGCTGGATGAGGAGGAGAGGGAGTGGCAAGAGATGTACAAAGAAGAGCCAGAGGAGGCAGAGTGAGGTGAGTCTGTGCATACTTTGTGTTCAAGCATTCCACCTGTCTTCTTTCATTGCCTTTTTGTCCCTAGCCTTACTCAACTAATGGATGGTTTTGGTTTGTTTTGTGCAGGATGAAATATGCTGGACCCTGGAGATTGAGCAGCCCATTCGTTCCAATGGCTCAGACTTAAAAAAAGGGGGGGGGGGTTCGGGTTAGGCAGCGGGTTAGGGTTAGGCTGAATGGGACAAGTAAATCACATGTGAGGAGGGGGGCAGTGGTGTGTTCATTTCAAGAAGCAGACATGGCCGTGAAGATTCGGACAGTGAGACGGACACATTCTACGATGCTGAGCACTGTCAGCCATGGGATCATATATGTCCTATGTGTGACATTGTCGATTTCCTCCGAGGGTTAAGTCGAGACCTGTTCAAGGAGATCACCTACCCCACCTTCACTGTCTATACTCATTAGTGATCCATGATTGCATGATCGATGTTTTCCAATGTCATTCCTCTTGCAATTTCCTCTTGTGTCGTTGAATGATATTGGATAGTTCACTACACACACAAAAGGTTCATTGTTCAATCCAACCTTGTGAGCAAGCGGATAATACATCCAATGGGCAAGTCATCCGCTGCATATGTCTTAAACATAACCTATATTTGGATTGTAAGAAGTATGATTACAACCTTATGGGTGTCTTTGATCTCACCACCTTTGTCCCTTATCCAAGTGAAAAGATCAACTTCACATGCATTCACAATCTTTGTCTTTGGTGCATATTATCCTGTGAAGAGTGTGGTGTATACAAGGCTGCCCAATATGCGTCTGCAATAAGGATACTGAGCATGTGTCCAAAGCTAGGCCTTTGCTAATGTAATGCACTTGAGTATGTGTCTCCTCCAACAGACATCGTAAGTAATGTTAGAGGATATGCCCTAAAGTTATCCTATTAGGGCGGATACATTGGTCATCAATTCGTTTCTAAAAGCCACCATATGCAAGGCATATAGTGGCATGGAGTTCATGTTCTGACAAAACTTTATGATAATGGGTAGGGTATAATGTTCATTTAATGTGCACGAAAATTGGACTGACATGCCCGCCAAATAGGACAAGGTTGCGATGGCTACCTCCATGAAGCGCATAGCCATACCCTACTGCTTCATGATTTCGACTTTGGGTGAAATAGCCCAGATACCCATAAAACACGAAGTGTGACTCTCATCCGCCCGTCGTTCGGAACAAAAGTAACGATCCGCCCGTCGCTCGGAAGAAAAGCAACCAGCGGCCCGTCGTTGTACAGGAAAGCAACCAACCACCCGTGGTACTTTCGCTTATCAAGGAGTACCGGCACCTGCGTTATATGCGTTGCATCGTGGGCACGATGTTACTTTTTATCCTGTGAAATCGATTTTCGCCTTTTATTTCCGCAGTCCGTACAACGAGACGCTGCATGCCCTTGAATGCGACTGTAAATGTGTCTACATATATTCACATAAACTTGGTTCGGTGTTCATCCAGGTCGCGTAGGAAGGGGTACTTGATTTTCTATAAGATTAGAGGTCATCCGCTGCCTTCTACGTTGGTTCTCCTTTGCCATGCTGACGTTGCGTACACTCTTAAACAATAAGGCGTATGAAACACAGCCTGCATGCCCAGATGCCCGCCTGGCTGCCGAACCTGCACGTGCGCAAATGGAGGGGCACCAGTGACCTGTGACCCTTGTCGCACGTGTGTAGTGCACGCGGCTTGGTTGCAAAACCTGTCCATGTATGCTGGCATGCGGATGGTCATTCACATGCGTTGGCACAACTTAGAGTCAGCGTGAGCATGGACGTGGGGTTAGCGACACCCCCCCCCCCCAAGTGTTTGTCATTTCGGCCTGTGCAGCGCCGAGGTGCGGCTATGCGAGGGTTTCGTGTGTTCGCGGCGAAGCGACAACATGGCGCTCTCTCTCTCTCCTCATCAAGTGAGGTGAGTTCATGTGCAGGGTACGTCAGGAATATATTGTGTTGAGAAAATGCCAATGTACCCATGGCTGCCAGTGTGGTGGGCACCACATAGGAACCCTGAAGCTCCTTCACGTTGGAAAACATGCACATGTGCTCCAAGGTATTCAAATGAAGCCATACATTGCCTTGTGCAGCAGATGTCTTGATACTGTGATGTACAACACCCTTACGTGCACAAGTTATAGTACGTTTTCCACGCAGGCGCAATCGCGACCTTCGAAAAGTGAAAGTGCTTCATAACCCACTTGTTAGTGTATGTCACCATGGAGGGCACATTGCAATTCATGTGTAGGATAGCGGACATGTCAGATTTAAAAAGGATCAGAATATAACCACAATACCCGGTACTTTGGATGTAAAACGTGTTGTCAGAATTTCACATGTACCCAATCCTACACCACAGTCCGCGGTCAGAGTCTGGCGCACCATAAAGGATCCAGATGTACCCATGGCTGCCAGTGTGGTGGGCACCAGATAGGACGGCAATGTGGCCACTTCACACCCATGATGCCGCACATGTCGAATGGATCACTTGGAGGTGGGCCCATATTCTTCAAGTCCCAGCGGCTTTTGATGTTGTTCCACGCGACCCATGCATCAAACTGGTCCATGCGGGGTCGTGGAGGAAGTAGTTCGCCCCATGGACCATATCGAGGAGCATCCGGTCCTCCGTCCCACGACTGGAGCGGCGGCATCGGACGACCTCGCAGCTTCAACGGATCGGAAAGAGCCATGTTTGCAAGCGAAAACGATGCAAGTGAAGGAGAAGTAGAGATAGCACGAGTGGTGACTTCTACAGTTGAGAAAAACCCGTGGTTCACCAATGAAACGCGTCTACAATACTCCTTGTCCTGTCAAAAGTTTCCATCTACAATCTCGCACACCAGAGTGGGTCCGGATGGACCCACGGCTGCCAGTGAGGCGGGCACCATGCAAAACGGCGATGCGGCGGTTTCACACCCATGAGCCAGCACATGGTGTATGGGTCTGCTGGACATGGGCCGAGTCCCTTGGAGTCCCACATGTTCTTGATGTTAACCCACCCGATCCACGCATCGTATAGGTCCATGTGGCTAGTATCCTCGACAACACCCGCCCACATCTGGAGCGGGGGCAACGGACGCCCCTTCAGCGACAAGTGGTGCGAGGACGCCATGGCCTGCGATTGAATACAACGTCGTGAACGACAACTTACCAAGTCACCGTAGAGTAACGTTATGAACTCCCTTTATGAGCTCGGTTCGAGCTACAGTTGGCCTTTCGTATCCTTTCCAGTACGTCACATCAAAAGTGGTCGTTGTCGCTAAAAAGGTGGCGGTTGGCGTACTGCCTAGTCATCCACGCTGACGATGATGTCGTTGGTTGGCTGTGGCGGCGCGATGTCATTCGTCAGAAAGATGTGCGATGACACGTGTCCTATGTCTCCACGCACGCAGAGTTCTTTTACAACTGCTGCACAAACGTACAGCTAAATGCGTCGAACCTAGGCCCGACAAAGCAAGGTTTGTGCACAATATTTTTCCAACGACCTGCGTCTGNGTCGCTAAAAAGGTGGCGGTTGGCGTACTGCCTAGTCATCCACGCTGACGACGATGTCGTCAGTTGGCTGTGGCGGCGCGATGTCATTCGTCAGAAAGATGTGCGATGACACGTGTCCTATGCCTCCACGCACGCAGAGTTTTTTTGCAACTGCTGCACAAACGTACAGCGAAATGCGTCGAACCTAGGCCCGACAAAGCAAGGTTTGTGCACAATGTTTTTCCAACGACCTGCGTCTGCCGCACCACCGCCGGATGTTTGGTGATGGACCTGCGCTTAAACAAAGGGGTTCCGCTCCGTTACTATTCAAAACTGAGCGAATAGTGCGTGGGCTACGGAGCTATTAAATTGTATCCATTCCCGTATGAGTAATTTTTTTAACCGCGTGGGTAGCTAGTTGCTTTCTCGCTCGGCGTTGATACCTGCGTTATTTTCGACGGTCCATTGATACCTCTGTTATTTTTCGACCGACGACGGGCGAATGAGCTATATAGTTCCGAAAACTGGGTATATGGTGACCGAACCCTTCGACTTTTTAAATAATTTCCGGGGTGTAGTCGTGATTCACCCTCTTTTTTAATTATTTTTCGGTATTATTTTTGGGCAAAATTAGTTCAGTATGTTGTCTTTATTTCGTTCTTTTCTGCATGCAAGCGGCCTTTTTCATGTTTTGGAGCGACCGATTTCCGGTGTCGGTACCCTGTCGACACCAGAAATCGAGCGATCGCGTGACCCTTGGAGGTCGCCGCGATCGCACATTGGATTTCGTGCGGCAGCTAGGGTCGAACGAGAACGGGGCAATTAAAAAAATTGTATTCGTTTTCCACACAAGAATGTTCTGTTTGTAGCCAAATAAAAGAAATCGTCGTCCCCAAATAATTATTTGATATCGAAATCAAGAAGCAGTAGGGTACATCATCTTAACCGTGAACAGGGAATTGGCCACACCGACACCCATGGCTTCCAACTCGGTGGGCAGTACAATGGGCGGTCATGGGGTGCCCACATGCCCAACAGCCAACAGATGGTGTATGGGTCGGTGGGTGTTTTTGGGTTGATGATGTCCCATGCGCGCTATATCTTTGCCCACTTTGCCACCGCAATTTTGTGGTCCATGGGAGGGGGGGATGTCATGGTTTCCCAAGGACCATGCACTGGCTCTGGACGACCAGTCCAGCACTGCAACGGTGGCCAAGGACGCGTATCTTGACCATGGGACATGTCGATAAAGGGTTTGCTCAATGTCCTCGTGAGTACGCGAGGGAGGAAGAGCTCGAATGCGGTCAAAACCGTTATATATGCAGTGCATACATATGGGTTTGACAGCACAAACGAGATGACTATGTCCCCCAACACTTCGCGTAATTAAATAGCATCACTTGTCATGTGTTGCCGACCGCACACTCAAGCAGGGAGGTGCAGGTGTCTAGGGTACCATGCCGAGCCTTTGCTCAGACCGAGGCATTTACGTTCGGCAGCAGGTGTCTAGGATAAGGTTCCGTTCCATTGGTTGGGTTGTGTCACAGCATAAAACTTGGGTACATTAGGCTTTTTTTCCGTGATTTTGGACGGTTTGACGTCGAATGCCGACCGAGGGGTACATGGGGCTTATCCTTCTGGGGTAGGGACAAATGAGGCTTTTTGTTCTGGCGGAGGGGCGGATGAGACTTATCGTTTTGGCGGAGGGACGGATGGGGCTTATCCTTGTGGCGGAGGGACGGATGGGGCTTGTCCTTCCGACGGAGGGGCGGATGGGGCTTATTGTTCTGACGGAGGGGTATATAAGGGTCAAGGGTGAAAAAACAGGGGGGGTCGGCATTTTCACCGAAAGAAACAAGGATTTGGTCACGATATACCCAGTTTTTGGAACTATGTAGCTGATATGTCAATGTCGCACACAAAATAACGCATATGACAATGCTGCACAAAAAGTAACGCATATGACAATGTCGCACAGAAAATAACGCATATGACGATGCCGTACATAAAATAACGCATATGCCAATGTTACACAGAAAATACCTTAGGAACCCAGAAACGCTAAAAACAATGTCATGTTTCCGCCACATACCATGTAGCATTGATGCATGACATGATTTTTGTCATTCACCATGTCTCAGACGGATGCACCATTACACTTTTTTCCATGTCAGGTCCAAAACACATGCTTTTATCCAACATGAAGAAAGGGGTGGGCGGCTAGTTGATTTTGTTGCGCAGGCTGGGCGGATGGTTGCTTTTGTAATGCATGGTGGGAGGATGGTTGCTTTTCTTCCGAACCACGGGCGGATCATTACTTTTCTTCGGAATGACGGGCGGATGAGAGTCACACTTTGTGTTTTATGGGTATCTGAGCTATTTCACCCAAAAAACAACGAGCTCATCGCTCAATCGCGATCGAGCGAAAACACCCATTTTCCAGATCGAGCGAAAATGGTCATTTTGTTTTTTTCTTTCTAACTTGCAAACCCAAAGGTTTTACATACAAACATAAGTTAAACCCTACCCCGAAGTACATTCGGGGTTTTAGGGTTTTATTTTTGCGCGGGAACCTGTTGGGCCCCGCGGTAGCGGGACCCAGCAAGTTCCCCCTCAACGCATGGGGATTCTCGGACCCCCCATGTGAACCATACACAAACCCCCACCACAAACATTCACAAATCCCTCAAATGAGGGGTTTGTGAATATTCAAAGGAATGGATGACGTCAGCATGTCGACGATGCATAGAATGGAACGTCGACATCATGTGATTTGTCGCTGTTCGTTGATAAAATGTCAATATTCTCAGGCCACTGTGTAGCGGAGTCTTATTCTTCCGAACGCCGGGTAGAGTAGTTTTACTCTTTCGAACACCGAATAGGGCATACACACAATCAAATTTCGTGGGTAATCCCTAGACATACCCTTTGGAAGGACCTGTGGAAATAGAGAGATCATTTTAGGGCCACACGTGTACCTGGCATGTGTTGTCCCGACCGAAATGTGGATCGTGCATAAGTAGAGAATGTGGATAAAGATGGATATGGAAAATTAAGGAAAATTATTTATATCAAAAGAGTACTATTCAAGTTCCATGAAATGTATAGCTGGGGCCTTGGACGATCGAATTGAGCGACGCGTGCAAAGCTGCATTGTGAGTAGCTGCTTCAAGAATGTAGCGTACGGACCATATTTACGGTTAAAAATGGTTGTTAAATAATTATCGGGTGCTTCGGGTACTGGAGACTCTAGTTTCGAGGAGCCAAAGCCTGGAAACATGTTATAGGCTAGATTCTGGTTCGACTCTAGCCTGGAAAATGTCCATGGCCGGATTCTAGGTGAAAGGAGTACCGCGATGGAAAATCCATCGCTTCACTACTCCACTCTTAGCTTGGCGCTAGGGTCCTGTTCCAGTGTGGCAATGCCACGTGGAACGATATGGTTTTTGGATGCATGTTTGCAGAAATGCCCTATGACGACTACGTCCATTTGTAGCGCGGTTCGTCTCAGCTAAAATGGCCGAGGCGACCATTCGCTTGCTCTCCTTGGACTACACTTTTAGAGGGCCTACGTTTTGGGTTTTAGAAGTTAGCCGCAAAACAGCCCACGGCTGTTACAAAGAAGATCCACCAATAATTCAAGGGGCATCCAAATGCCGAGGCACACATTCACAAAAGTACATTACCTTCGAGAAGTTCACATAAGAGAATCAACACGTAGACATTGTTTGCAACAGTTCTCTCAACCCTTCCAAAAATTGGTCCAATTTGTGAGTATCCTCTTTAGCCGAACACCGGAGGTCACGAAATTGGCTGAAATGTCCCGGTGTCAATCTATGTAAAAGTCTTCAAGCCAACACGCGGTGGGCCATGAATGCAGTGATGGACATGCCAAATTGTAGACTTTAAGGCCTCACTTACGTCTCGTATGTAACAATCCCGCCCCATTTATCTGTGACGTCCTGGCACGTTACAAAACGTAGGCTGGTGTATGTTAACAAAAATGCCAATCTTATAATCGACGCCTCTCGGATTCTCATACGACTCCTAGCGTTTATGAAAATTGTTACAACCTGCCACTTGACGATATACTTCGTAATCCTACGTTGTTGTAGGTGTCTAACGATGAATTTGACTTTGTACTCCTTATCTTGATCCATTCTGAAAGGTTATGATGGGATAACCCACTCACCAAGGAAGTGCTTTTTCGGGTTTTGATAGAGTTTGAATCGGCTGACATGGAAAACCAGGTGGATGGCCATTATATTGGGCATGTAAAGATTGGCAACAAAATGTGTACGCATCTCATTGGTAACGGCCAGAACCAACCACTTATGCCTTAATTTTCCTGAATCCTATCTTCGTAGTTCAACATTTCCTAACCGGACTAAAAAGATATCACCAACATTGGTTTTGGTGTCGATTTAGTTCTTGTCAGCTGCCCGCCTCATGGCTACTTATGTCTTTGAAGGCGTCTGATGTGTCTTGTCCTACATGCTACGGAAGTCTTGCTATTGGATGTCCACGGTTTATATGTTACATCAACTCTGTAATCCAGGCAGAGTTGCAGCTAGTTTTCCATTAACCACTATCAAAGGAGTCAATCAGTCCTTGCGGAGATCGTGGAGTTGTGTGAGCTCGGCAGTCAAGAGCTGGACCACCCAATAATGCACTGTGGCTCTAACAAATTTTGGAGTAGTTGGTTGAGCGTCTGATATGTCTACACGGTGTACTTGTCTTTCCGAGGATGGAAGGTCATTCATATCTGAATCAGACTATTGTAGTGATCCATCAGTTTCTTCCAGAATGTGCTGTGAATTTTCCGTCGTAGCCGCTGGTGATGGAGGGAACTTCATGTAGACGGACGATGCAGTGGGAGGGCCAGTTCGGCCCTCCCTTATTGCAGAAGCAAGGGGTGGTTAAACGCCACCCTTCGCCATGCCGAGGGCTGGCTGGTGGCTAGCCCTTCGTCGGTCGCCGACCAGTTGGCGGCAGGTTAGCTAGACGGCCGGCGGTTGGTCAGGTGACCGGCCGGTCATAGCAAGGACTAGGTTCCTTGCTTTTACATGATATTTTCTCGTGCAACAAGCTAGCAGACAAGTCAACAGTTGGACTTTGGAAATTGAGAATCTGACAGCGGAATAAATCTTGATTGCTTTCCAGAGTACAAATATGGTACATGAAGAAACGTATAGCCTAATAGAGGCTACGCATCGAGCTCTACCACTACTCTTCGCCCACACAAGGGGTAATGTCTTGGTAGGCCATCAAAGCTGTCGACGCAAGGGGACTTGGTCCAGTACCGTCTTCCAGGTCGACTGGCCTCCAGGTAGTCAGGACTTCCTCCTTCCTAGGCTGGGAGAGCGCTGCCAGGCTTTTACGGATATCCAAGGAAAACTCCTGTGGAACCTTGGTCTAAGGTGCTTCCAGATACTAAGTGCTGCAAGGTTGTGACATGATAAATTAGCCATGCTGAGTTAATGAGATATGCAAGGGCCTCCGCCTTTGGTTACGAGGCCACTGCAAGGCTCGTGCCTGCACCTATGCGGCCCGCGCCTGCACCTACGAGGCCCGTGCCTGGGCCTACAAGGACACGCGCCTGTGCCCACAATGCCCACGACTGCACCTACGAGGCTCGTGACTATGCCTACGAGGCCCGTGGCTATGGCTACGAGGCTTGCGCCTGCACCTACGAGGCCCGTGCATGCGCCTTTGAGGCCCGCTCCTGCGCCTACGGCCCGCGCCTGCGCCTACAGGGCCCGTTTCTGCGTCAACCATGCCCGTGATTCTGCCTGCAAGGCCTACGCCTACACCTACGAGGCATGTGCCTGCTCTCAAGAGGCACACGCCTGCACCTACGTGGCTCGTGCCTGCACCTTCGGGGCCCGCGCCTGCGCTTATGAGGCCCACGCGTGCGCCAACGAGGCGCACACCTGCACCTTCGAGGTCCAAACCTGTGCATACGAGGCCTGCTCCATCGCCTACGAGGCCCGCGCCTGCGCCTATGAGGCCCGGGCCTGCGCCTACGAGGCCTACGACTGCACCTACGAGGCTCGCACCTGTGCCTACAAGGCCCGCACCTGCGCCTATGAGGCCCCGCTTGCGCCTACGAGGCCCGGGCCTGTGCCTACGAGGCCCGCGCTTGCGCCTATGAGGCCAGTGCCTCGGCCTATGAGGCCTTTCGCCTGCGTCCATGATGCCCGCACCTGCACCTACGAGGCCCGCGCCTACACCAACGAGGACTGCAGTTGCACCTATGTGGCCCGCATCTGCGCTTGTGAGGGTTGCGCCTACACTTACAAGGCCTGCGCTTGCGCCTACAGGATCCATGCCTACGAAAACGAGGCCTGCGCTAGGACCTACGAGACCCGCCCTGTGCCTACAAGGAAAGCGCTTGCGCCTACGAGGCCCATGCCTGCGCCTACAAGGCCCGCACCTGCGCCTACGAGGCAGGCGCCTGTGCCTTTGAGGCCCGCAGCTGCGCCTGCGTGGCCCGCGCCTATGCATACGAGGCCAACACCTGCGACCATAAGGCCCGTCCCTGTGCCTACGAGGCTCGCCCCTATGCCTACGAGGCTCGTGCCTACGCCTAAGAGGCCCGCGTTTGTGCCTATGAGGCCCGTGCCTGCACCTACGAGCCCTGTGCCTTCGCCTTCAAGGCCTTCGCCTACGCCTACGAGGCCCATGCCTGCACCCACAATCCAAATGGCATGAGATGGAGATACAATTATCTTACTAAATGCATTTCATCATACATAAGAAACATTTTACCATTATTTTTGATATTATTATGAATAACATTGATTGAACCCATTTTATAACCCAATAAAGGGTGACTAATGACGTTCTCATTTCCATCACCAAATTGGAGTATTTAAGATGCTATGAATACCTTAAATTATCAATTAAGTTCCATTTTATATTGAATATTGTTATCTAGTTTTTTCATCTTTGGGAGCATGCCTGAAGGTTCATATTTTACCTTTCTTTGAAATGTTTGTGACTATTGATATTGAGAATGGCTCTAAGGGATTGCCGAGTTTTGAAGGAGCCTCTTATGCAATGTAGCTGATTTGCACCATGTTTTTTTTCGTGGGCCACCTTGAAGGCCACATTTGAAAGGAGGAGCCATCGGGCGTTTGATTATGGTTAAAACAATAAAGGAGGCTGTGGAGGGTAGTCCATTATGGCCAAGTATGATATCCAACGACACTTTATGGCCAATATGTAGGCCGACAGCAAGCCAAGGATTGTCAAAACATGGCCAAAGGAAAAATGGACCGTGGCGAAGACTCTTCTCCTTAATTAATTCTTTCTTAGTTAAGTGATGCTTGCCAAGGAATCTCGAACCCCTCGCACTATCCTGGCATTGTTTCTATAAAAACAACAAACCCCAGAGTTTAAAGTTTGATTTCTTTGTCGGAATGATAATCCTTTGTAACTTTCACCCACAAACGTATAAAATCAAAATATCGCGGACCGCGCAAAGGAACCCAACAATTGGAGTGTGGAAGGTAGGATGCACCTTCTCGTTTTTCCGCAGTCCATCGTTGGGATTGGCCAACTGAGCATTGTTACAACCAACCAGCCCCATTTTAATCCAGTGTTCATCAACTCCATTTCTTAGTATATTTCACGGTATGCCAATGACGTGGCTGGTCTCTTTGAGACAAATTTTGACAAATGTTTGGTTTGGCACGCTAGATCTTTATCTTGCTTGTTTCCTCGTAGTACACCGTTGTAAAGCAAGTCCCTCCGAGTGCCTCCACGACAGATTTCAAGCACAATATTTAAGTTTTGTTATCGAGACTGGTAAGGCATCGATACATTCATTGACGTTTAACTTTTCATCGCTAGACCAGCGCTCGATTTTGATAGCTGCGATTGGCGAATTTTCACACTTTGAGCGACGGAAATACAACTATCAGAATTTAAGTTTTGAGCAGCTGTCGCCTAGAACCTCAAACGGCGACCTCGAGTGATGAATGTAGGAGGTTACAAGGTTCATGTACGTAGCAATTATTACTTGTTCGATGTCATTTTTCCATTTTCTCGTGGCCCTCCTTCTCGATGGCTACCGCCCCGATTAAGCTCGCATACATACGCACTGTGTTGATGCACTTCAGATTTTTAGGCAATGTTAGCATCTAGATGAGAAGGTAGCTCACTATAGTAATGCGATTTTCCTTCCGTCATGAAATTTGCAAACGCACGATTTTGCACATACTTGGGACCTATCCTTGGGATTTCATGGAACAGGGTTGACAGGTTCACTAGAAGAGAGGAGCATTTCCCTAGCATCTCGCTAACTCATTGTATTCATCCTTTTTCTCTCTTCACGGTGTTCCCATTATTTACCTCGCCATTTCTGACAACGCAACGTTTTTTAAAACAGTTCCTTCTCAAAATATGAAAAGAGGAAAGGTCTTGTTTCCTCGTAAAAATTCATGGAATCACTTCTAGACCCGTCTTTGTCAAAAGTTTCTGAAATTGATTAAAAAAATTGTCGTGTTGCTCCATTTTGAAAACATGCTTTCCGATGATACGCGGTTTTCCCAACATCACAAGGCAATTCCTAGTGCTAGGAATTGCCTTGTGAGAGGTCGGGCTGGAACCCAGATGGCGACGTGGTCTCAGCATGCATCACACACGACCAAGAGCCACACTCAATGATTTTCTAAACTCTCGCTCCAACTCTCATTTGTAATACACTTCATTCCATCACAGTACCACGAGCTTTGATCCATCGCGTTTGTCTTGTTGGACTCTCCCCACACTCTCATTTCCAACACCGTATGCTTTGCGTGCTTAGAAGAATAACTACATATTGGAGCCCTGCACTTTGAAGCCAGTTTCTTGAACAAGCAGTGTCACACTTCTAGGATGTTTACCTGGAAGAAAATGATTCTCTCATGACTGATTCTTGACTGTTTGGTTTTGCTCGTGGCGGAGGCTTGACTTTGGAAACTTTAGGATGCCCTGGTCTGTCTCCAAAATTTCACGTGAGTTCTGGGGGAGTTGCTTTATATTCCCGGGTGCTGATCCTTACATGGCCACCATGCCAGCCTTAGTCTGCACATTGAAGTGTAGCCACCCTTGGCTTTTATGCTGACCCCTGGGTCGTGGACTGACCTCGTGCGTGTGATGCATGATCGAGGTGCATGCTTGCTACCCAAGGCACATGTTGTCTTCGTTTTAACTCCAAGACTCTAACAAATGCCACAAGTGCCATCCATGGCGCTCTTGGTGTAGGCATCTCTCTACACTTCCTTGTCCCTCCAACGTTATAAACTTGTGCTTCTGAGATCAATTATTGCTTTGATGGAGATATTATTCAGTCTAGAAATTTCTATTAAATATTGAAGAAATTATACTAAACTTCCAAAGATTGCAAACACAATGTCATTTGTGTGTGTGAGGCTTACAAATAGCTTTAAGGATAAAGATAATTATCAGATGATCCTGTTTTCATCGCTGTCCTCATGAGAGGTGATTTGTTGCGGAAGGCTACCAGCATACAAGCCTATCTAATTCCTCATCGATTAGGGACTCAAACCTGGAAAATGTGTTCAAAGATACACGCCAACCTGAATGGCTGGACGGCCGCTTTGACACCCGGGCAATGCTCGCCGTCCTCGTCTTGTTGCATGTTGAACGTTTTACTTTTTCTTCATTGACGAAATTCGGACTTGAACTTTGATGATGGCTTGATAGAAGGATCTGTTTCTTTTTGTGTTCTCTAAGGTCATGTGCCGGTGCTACTTGCCATGAGTGCCGGTGTTTGTATTTCCTGGTTCAATGACTGGAAAGTAGTTGAACACCTGATCTAATTTCAGATTTGAATTCCTTGGATTTTTCTACGCAGAATTGAGCTTTGAATCGTTGGATGTGACTGAGTATTTAGAAAGTTAGCCTATCCAAATTTCGGGTTGTTGATGGGTGGAATCTTCTATCCGTCATGGGGGCCGGACATACTCCACCACTAGTGATCGGGGTTCAACTTCAACAGGCTTCAAATGCACCAAGGCCATAAAAGAGGTAACCAGGGAGACCTCCGTGACCAGAATGAGCTCCTCCTTGAAATCTGAACCAGAGAAGGAAGCTGCAATAGGTCACTGTCAAAGAAATCCCCCTGGCCTAACGAACAAGGCATGGTGGATGGCTCCACCAGAACTTGCTTCGACGGCCATAGCAGAGGCTTTATGCCTCCAGATTGGGCATGCTTTGATGCGTTGGAAAGCTTAGATTACAAGACATAAGGATCTGATGTAATCCTAGTATGATACCAAGTAAGATTGGATTTCAATGCAGTTCTTCTAAATGCAACGCGTTTCTTGCTGTTGTTTTTCCATGCATTGACTCATATTGTGACATCTCGGCTGGTGTACATGCTGATGCAGACGACAGACTGGATGGAAGTTGATGCCGACGGGGTGCTGTTTGGTGGAGTGGACGTGTCGCCGTGAAGCCAAGCGTGTGGTTCTCCTCCTCCTCGTACTTCTGACACTGCACCCTCACACGACCAGCTCCATCAGCAACTATCCTTGGCTGTCACACCATGAATAGTCGTAGTTGGCTCTTAGGAGCAGTGTAGCCGGCGCCTGAGTTCGGGAAGCCATAACTCCTTGTAGCTATTTTTCTTGCTGATTCTGACTACTCGACTGCATTCACAACATGGTTATTTTGGTATGGTCCAGGTTTTAGGCAAAACGGACAACGCCCGGGTTTTGGGCTGTCTGGTGTCTGGCAAGGCTCACCTAGGAAATGCTGCCAGACAGGACAATGCTAGGATTTTCCTGGTTGGCTGGTTTTCTGAGCAACAAGCCTCACATAGCTGAGGTGAGGCTAGAACTGGGAGGGGTCTCAGTCAATTGCTCATTCATCATTCCTAATCAGTCATTGCTTCGTTCCAGCTGCTTTCTGGCGCTAACTGTGGTGCGTGCACTTTTGAGTAACAAACCTCAGCTCTCAGACTTAGACTCTAGTACAGCAGAGTAAGGGGGTAGACTAAGCAACGAGCGTGGGGTTCATGCACGTCGCATCAACAACGCCACTGTCCCAACCTGCACACTAGCTAGTTCCTTTTTGGTATCAGAGCCATAGCGTAATAGACGCAACAACAACAGCGACGTACAGGTTCCTGACTACGCCGACGGACCTCCCATACGTGCTAGTGCAGGGAAAATGCTGCCGGTTTTTTTTCCGGCAGCAGTGACCTGCCTGGTGGCGGCTTCAGAAATTTTCCCACGGCCACTGGGCTAGGGGAAATGCTGCCGGAGTATTTGCGGCAACACTGACCCCCACGTTTGACACAGGGAGGTGAGCGGCCAGCGCAGCGACGTCAGGCAACCTGCTGGCGACAACACACGTGGCGACATCAACCAGAGGTGTGAGTGATCCGCAGCAGTAGCAGTAGCAGCGGTAGCAGCAGTAGCAGCGGCAGTAGCAGCAGAGACGTAGCAGCAGCAGCAGCAGCAACAGTAGTGTCAGACACAGCTGCAATAGTAAGGAGCAGCAGTAGCGGCAGCAGCAGAAACCCAAGAGGGAGAGGAATGAGGCAGGAGCACTGTTTGTAGCTACTGCCCTGTCCTCGCACCTTCCTGGAAGCCGCACAGACGAGGATGAGACGCAGAAGCAAATCGCGTCAGCCACCCACGTCCCCTACACCCGACTGCATCGGACTCAAACGGACGTAAAACATTGCATGCATAGGCTCATTGGAAATTTTAGGCCACAAAATATCCATAGCCACCATACTCAGCTCGTTTGGTGGTCTGTAGCCTCCAGCATTAATCGTCGCGCATCGCGCGTCGCAAATCCATAATCCGCAATCAATTCAACTTGAGCACGGAATTAGGTCGTTTTGGTACTTTTGTTTCAACATTTCAAGCCAAGACTTCCATCACTGCATTCAGTACAGTCATGCACACCTGTGGTCCGAATTTTGCTTGATTTGGACAACCTTGACTTTTAAGTGCTGAAATTTTAGAATTTAGAATTTCAGCACTTGGTCAAATTTCTGGACTGGAGGTCAGTTTTTGCCACCATCCCAAATCAGCGAGAAACGCAGTCATATTTTCGATCAGACCACTTTCATTGTCCAGCTCTTAACTGAGGGGAGATTGCGCACCAGCCCGGCGTGGGGCGGTAGCAGCAGTAGTGGCAACAGCAGCCGCGGAAGCAGTAGTAGCAGTAGCAGCAGCAGCAGCGGTAACGGCAGCAGCAGCAGCGGCAACAGTAGCAGCAACAACAACAGCAGCAGCAGCATCGGCAACGGCAGCATCAGGCACGGCAGATAGCCGCGCAGCAGCAGGTGTAGCAACAACAAAAGACGGTTACCAGCGTCCAAGGCGCTGGAGCGGCTGGCCCCTCTCGGTGCAAGGACTTCGAGTCTCCTCCTCCTACCCTTGTTGGAGATGAGCAGTTTCCGTCTTACGGACTGCTCTACCGCATCTGGACACAGGGAGAGGGCCTGTGGTTGTACTACACCCTTCCGCACGATGACGCTGTCCCAGGCGCTTGAGGCTGGTCGCGCCGTCCGTGCACTCATCCTCGCTGCACCCGATGCTGACCGCACGGCCCTGGAGCCGTTTCTCGGTGACGCCGCTGACGACACCAGCGCTGACCCCCGACGGGCGTGAGACATGCTCACGCGGCCGTATCGCGTCTCCAGTCATGCAGTTGTCAGCCGCCTCCTGAAGGAGTTCAGCTCCCTTCACATGAGGGAATCCGAGTCCTTCACCACCTACTGGTCCCGTGCACGCGATATCCTACACCGGCTCAAGACAGCCGTGACTCCCCCGCTTGCTGCCCTCCTCACCATCAAGGATGGTACCACTCATGAGTTTCTGGACATTTTCGTCTCCTACGGCCTACCCATCCTCGAGGCGCTAGCGGCCCAGGGTACTTTGATGACCTGGGCATACGACCTCTTCCTTAGTGTGGAGGAATCATAGAAGGATATACAGCTTCAGCGTGGTGGCTCTTCTGCAACCATTGCTGCCACCTCTAGCGGCTCCTCCATCCCTTCCCCCGGCACGTCCTCCTCCGACAATGCCAAGGGCAAGGGAAAGAAGGGTCGGAAGGGAAAGGGCAAGGAGCAACAGTCTTCCTCCGGTAATACCACCCTGACGTGCCACAACTGCGGCCAGACGGGGCACGGGTGGTACGCGTGCCCCATCCGTACTGACGAGGCCCGCATTGTCACCGCCTTGTGCCATCAGCGTGAGTGTCGCCTTGGTACCTCTGCTGCTATCACAGGCACTCCCTTCTCCCCTGGCAGTGTTGTGGCCATCACCTACTCCACCCCGCAACTGGCTCCTCAGCCTTGACCGTAGCTTCCGCCGTTCCTTCTCCATTTGCAGGAGCAACAGCAGTATATCCGCCACAGCCACATCCCTATGCGGTATCGCTACAACAGTAGCAGTGCGTTCCGGCGTAGTCGGTGTACTACCAACAGCCTCCATCCTAGTGGAGCTCGTATCCCCCGTCCGGAGCTGTGACCCCACAGTCCATGGCACCCGTCGACTCCACTGCTCAGATTCGCCAGCTGCAGATCTTCATCACCACGCAACTCGGCAGCATGCCTCCTTCCCAGGGAAATACGAATTGTGTGACTGCTAGCCGAGAGGTCTCCCACTGCCAGACAGAGACCGACCTCCAAGGGGACCTCGAGGAAGCTGCCTATTGCCCTTTGGGCTAGCTTTGGATGATGTCGCATGGTTGAATGACTGGCATGACTGTTTCACATCTGTCTCGTCTCCTCAGCCTGCAACCTCCGTCTCCCTTCCCGCGCCCTCTGTTGTCACTCACTGTAACATCACGGTCTCGGTTCGCAACCCCCATGGAATTTGGATCATCGACCCGGGGCCACGCATCACGTGACGTCCTGCCACGAGGCGTTCAGCATGCTTGGTCCCGTTAGAATGTTCACAGTGTCCGGACGGGATCCGGACAGATCTTGCCAGTCCGTGGTGTTGGCATCGTCCATTTTCTCGGTCCGTCCGGTGACGTCTTCGTGACCGATGTGCTCTATGTACTGGGTTTGGAACTCAACCTCCTTTATGTCACGGCTCTCGACATCATGAGCATAGACGTCTGTCACTTTTGTGGCATGGACACTGTCTCCCTTCGCCCGTCCGGTCAGGTCATGTTCCGTGCTGTTTGCTGTGACAACCTCTGGCACGTCACTCGACTTCCCTCATCCATGTCCCCTTCCTCATCCGACACTGCATATGTGTTTGTCACCAGTGTTCTTTCTCCCCAGCACGTGCACCTCCTCCATCGTCGCCTTTGCCACATACACTCCGATGCTGTCGATAGCATGTTCCATACCTAGCCCACGCTCGGACTCGATCCCTCCATTTTCCAGTGGCCTTCTGGCACCGAGTGCATGGACTGTGCTTAGGAAAAGATGCACTGAGCCTTCCATCCTGCATCCTCTTCTCGGGCCACGCACCCGCTGGAGCTCGTCCACTCGGACCTCATGGGCCCTCTCCCGGTCGCGTCTGTTGTTGAGGGCGGCCAGTATGTGCCGACCCTCACTGATGACTATTACCGCTATTGTTGGGTCTTTGGCCTCCACCGAAAGAGTAACGTGGGGGACACCACTGCCTATCTCTCCAGTCATGGGGGATGCCATGAGACATCCACCCCTTGGACACCGTAGCAGAATGTGTGTCTCCGAGCGTTGGAACCGCACCATGCCCGATGCTGTCCGCACCATGTGTGTCGAGTCCAGTTTGTCCGAGGACTTCTTTTTCTAGGCCGTGTCCTACATGACCTGGATGTAGAGCCGCGCTCCCCTTGCCCCCCCTTTCCCGCCAGGCCACGTTGTACACATTGTGGTGCGGTCAGCGGGCCGATCTTTGGCCTGCTCATGTTTGGGGATGCGTCGCGAGCGTCTGGCTCGCCGAGGACCAGCGGGATGGCAAGCTTGCCCCTCGCGGCCGTCTGTGTACCTTCGTCAGTGTCGCGCATCAGTCCAAGGCCTGGCGCTTCTGGGACCTGGTCCGACATTGAATTGTTGAGTCCTGTGATGGCCTGTTCTTTGAGTACCTCTTGCCTCAAAACCTACCTCGCGTCCGGTCTACCTCATCTCTGCTTCCGTCGCTGTCATCTCGTGGGGGAGATACTTGTCGCGCCGCCGCCTCCTGCTCCAGCGCCATAGGTCATCCCACCTGCATCCACACCTTCAGTAGCGGATGGCCTGGATGCTCCTCCCTTGCCGCCCACCTTATTGCCCAGTTCTCCTGTCGATGATGCCGTGCGCCCGTCGGAGACGGATTCTTCCGCTGAGCCTAGCCCTCCTTGACCCCTTGGCTGACCCCCTTCCGGCCTCCGATACGCCCGTCCCCGTGGATCAGCCCGTGTCTAGCGGTTCCCCGGCATCGGACCCGGCGCCTACCCCCGCCTTGCCACCTCGTCCTCGCCAGGCTCCCTCTGCCGTCACTAGCACCCCGGTGTACCAGGTCTACACCCTCGCTCCTGGTGGTATTCTGCGGCCCCGCAAGCCGGTACCGCCCCCGGGTCCTCGCACCAGGGCCCCCCATCTAGCGTCAAGCACACCCATCGACACACCTTCCTCCCCTCACACTGTTGTGAGCGGTGAACCCGGCATCGAGGTCCTTGGCCTGATGGCCCTTGGCCTCGTTGCTTTGGACACTCAACCTGGCTCGCCCCTCAGCTACGCTCTCATCTCCGAGGAGCATCGCCGTGCGGTCTCCGCCACTCTGGCTCGGGCTTTTGCAGGACTTTGCGCTGCCCGCGTGCTGACAGCACGGCCTCGTGTGCTGACAGCACGACCTCGTGTGCTGGCGGCATGGCCTTCCCCACTGGCACCTGACCCATAGAGCCTACATGAGGCCCTTTACGCCCCCGATGCAGACCAATGGGAGGCTGCTTGTGGAAGGAGCTTGCTGCCATCAACGAGGACACAGTGTACGGTCTCGTGGAGCTCACCACTGGCCGCAAGGCCATCGGGACGAAGTGGGTTTCTTGCTAGAAGTGGAAGCCAGATGGCACCCTGGACAAGTAGAAGGCCCGGCTCACTGCCAAGGGTTTCTCTTAGGTTGCTGGAGTGGAATACGACCAGGTCTCTGCTCCGGTTGGCTGTTTCACCACCCACCGAGCGCTCTTCATCCTGGTCGCACAGCATGGTTGGGAGCTCCACCAGATAGAGGTGAGCAACTTCTTTCTTCACGGTGCTCTCGATGGTGAGGAACTTTACATGGTCCAGCCCCCTGGCTCTGAGCACGGGACAGGCCGAGTCTGGCGACTGCGGAAGGCTTTGTATGACCTCAAGCAGTATCCTCGGTATTGGAACATCGAGATCAGCCGTACCCTTGTGAAGGGCGGATTTATCTGCAGCACCGCAGAACCGACATTCTTATCACTCCTCCTGGGTCTCCCTTTGCTGCAATTCTCGTCTACGTGGACGACCTACTCATCAAGTCTTCCGACCTTGGTATGCTGAGACGCTAGCCGACCACTTCGCCGATCTCCTGACGACTGTCCCGAGCGCCTCCAGCCCGATGACCCAGACGGGTAGGCGAAGCTGAAGGGCACTGACGCCAGCACCTTGGGTGTCGCGGTGGACATCACGACGTTCCTCCGCATCATTGGGTCACTCATGTTTCTCGCCACCACCACACATGCTGACATCACCTTTGTTGTGAATGTCCTCGCCCAGTTTTCACAGGCCCCACACCAGCTACACCTTGATGCAGCCGATCGCGTGTTGTGATAAATGGTCTCCACCCTACGCCGAGGCCTCACATTCCATTGGCAGTCATCCGTGGTGGTCGTGGACTACACTGACAGCGACTGGGCATGGAGCCCAGATGGGAAGAGCCGTACTGGTTGGATCTTTCTCATCGGGGGTACGACAGTGTCAGGGCGCAGCGAGAAGCAAGGGTGTGTCGCACATAGCACAGCAAAGGCAGAGTACGTGGCTTTGGGTGCTGGTGCATGTGAGAGTGTGTGGCTGCATCATTTGTTGGATGATTTGCATCAGTCTGTGTCGTCCATCACCTTGCATTGTGACAACGAGAGTTCCACTGCGATTGCCAACAACGATGGTGTCCACATGCACGCACGAAGTACATCAATATTGAGTCTCACTGCATGCGGTCCTTGTTGCATGAGGACAACGTTCACATCGTGTGGGTTGAGACTATGAAGCAGTTGGCTGACTTCCTCACCAAGGCGAAGAAATGTAACTCGTTGAAGAAGTCCGTGAGTATGGTCGGAGTGCTATCCTGAATGCATGTGGTGTGAATCTTCCGCTTGCATAGATTCTCGTTGCTCATCCTCGTTGTACATGTGATCCGTCTCTTCTCGCTCTTGCACTGAGTGTTGGGTTGGGGAGCATGGGGAGCATTACTTGTTCATGCTCGTGTACACTGACGCCTTTGGGTCATGGGGGAGTGTTGTTTTTCCATGCACTGCCTCACTGACTCATATTGTGACCTCTCGGCTAGTGTACATGCTCGTGCCGACAACTGACAGGATGGAAGTTGATGCCGACGGGGCGTTATTCGGTGGAGTGGACGTGTCTCCGTGAGGCCGAGCGTGTGGTTCTCCTCCTCCTCGTGCTTCTGACACTGCACCCTCACACGACCAGCTCCATCGGCAGCTACCCTTGGCTGTCACGTCATCAGTGGTCGTCGTTGACTCTCAGGAGCAGTGAGTTCAGGCAGTCAGAACTCCTCATAGTGGTTTTTTTCTTTCTGATTCTGACTACACGACTGTGTTCACAGTGTGGTTATGTTGGTATGGTCCAGTTTTTAGGCAAAATGGACAACGCCCGGGATTTGGGTTGTTTGGTGTCTGGCAAGGCTCACCTACGAAATTCTGCCAGACAGGATAATGCTAGGATTTTCCTGGTTGGCTGGTTTTCTGAGTAACAAGCCTCACAGAGCTGAGGTGAGGGAAGAACTGGGAGGGGTCTTAGTCAGTTGCTCATTCTTCATTCCTAATCAGTCATTGCTTCGTTCCATCTGCTTTCTGGCGCTAACTCTGGAGCGCGCAGGTTTGAGTAACAAACCAGAGCTCTCAGACTTCGACTCTAGTGCAGCAGACTAAGGGGGCAGACTAAGCAACGAGCGTGGGTTTCTTTCCACTCATCTGTGATTCTTGTGCTCCACAATCCTCACCAGTAGTGCCCATTGGATGCTCCAAACATTGGTAGCGTACATCAGTGGAAGACAGGCATCCTTGAGGCTGTCACTACACCCACTACTTAGGTAAGGTATTGTCACTCACATTGAGAGGTGCCATACTGAGATACCATACTACGGTAGTGTACTGCAATCCTTTCAAACTCAAAGCAAAAAGGCATGATCATACTTGTCCTTTCTTTCTCCGGAACTTCTTTTTGTACTTTGGAAGTGGTATCCAGTGTTGCAAAGAAATGCCTGTGCTATGAGTTTCGCAATGATCAAAGTTTATAATCGTACCATGAGTTTTACAAATGATAAATAGTGTATTGTGGTACCATTGGAATACAACACTGATTTAATTCTAAGGTAAATTTGTGCTGGGTGCGGAGTTAGACCCCCCTCTTGGCACGGATTGCCTCCCGTTGGGATTTGTAGGTGGATGCTGCAGTACAGCCTCCTAATTTATCAAAGAGGCAAATTCTGGAAGCGGCCTTCCAGCGGACGTCCATGTGATGGGGGGACAACGTACATCATGACTGACGAATGGTGCCATCGTGTTGTCCGGTGATGGACGAATCGATGCCACCATCCGCAGCAACAAAACAACGCAACATGAATTGATGGACCAGAAACGCACCACACACATTACAGACCAATGAGAAGCAAGAAACAAGTGAGAGTGGCGAGTGCCAATGGATCCCGCATGAAACGTGGTTTGATGTCCCTCGCGGGTGCGTCATTTCTGGGTACTGGTTTTTGTAACGTGAGAAATCAGGGTGTGTCTACGCAAATATATGTTGAACCTGAATATCAAACACTAAGGTCGCCATCTATTAGCATCGCTGTCTACTCAGTTGTTAGGTTAGTTCATGCGGCATTGGTTTCCAACTAAAGCAGGTCCTTGTATACCTACGTTTTGAAACTAGGCATAAACTAGACATGATAATCCAAAGTCGGCATTTTCTTGCATTTGGAACAGGCGCCTATCATCGTCACAATCCGAACCCGTCACTTTGCGTCTAGGCGAGTCACAAACCATGCAGCTTGCATGTATTTGCCCTTACTTCTACTGTTGGTAACTAGTACCAGTACCAAAACTGACAGTGACCTGCAAGGATGAGGCCACCATGAGGACTATCCACTAAAATTCAAAACTATGCTGACCACAGCCAAAGACAAGATACCCTATGAGTGTACATGAAGAAAGCAATGATGGATGTGGTTTGAACATTGGGATGTTGGGAGACGTTGGTAAGCGTGAGGGACCTACATGCTTACAACCTACAGCATGCGCCCACAAACTCACCATTACTTTTTCTCTTCCCTTTCTTTGCACTTCATGCATATCTCACATCTTTTTTTTGTCAACTTTGAGTGTGCTCAACATCGAGCGTTTGCACAACACCACTTTTCTGATCTCCATCAACTCTCACACCTTCCATCACACTCACTTCCCTTTCCTTCCCATCTCCTCCAACACGCTATGTTAACAGTGGAGCACATCTTGTACCGCATGTCATTCACCAAGAGTTCCTGCTTGTTTCTTCTTGTGTCCTCAATTCCCACTTCTTCAGAGTATCCATGTATTATCACAAAATCATCATGGAGAGAGCGAGATAGGGACAGAGGGAGAGAGAGAGAGAGAGAGAGAGAGAGAGACAG
>SZWC01020891.1:31342-47946 GCA_023375785.1 Penium margaritaceum
TCTCTCTCTCTCTGTTCCTTGCACTATATCTCCCTCTCTATCTCTGTTCCTTTCACTCTATCTCCCTCTCACTTTCTTCCTATCTCTCTCTATTCCTCTCCTATCTCTCTTTCTCTCTCTCTCTCTCTCTCCCCCTCTCTCGCTCTCTCTTTCTCCTCTAATCTATCTCCTTGTCTTTCTCTATGTTTTCCTCCATTCTTTCTTTCTCCTTCTCTCTCCCTCCCTCTCTCCCTATCTTTCTCCCCCCACTTCATTTCTCCCTCACTATCCATCTCTGTCAATTCTTCTCTTGCCATTTCTCTCTCATTCTTCTCCCTCTCTCTCTGTGTCTCTCTCTTTCTATCTTCTACTTTGATCTCTCTCTTGCTCTCTTTTCACCTCTTTCTTTCTGCACTCCCTCCTCTCTCTCACTCTCTCTCTCCATCTCTATCTCTCTCTCTTTCTCTCTCTCTTTCTATCTCTCTCTCTTTCTCACTCTCTCTCTCTCTCTCTCTATCTTTCTCTCTCTGTCTCTCTCTCTCTCTGTTTCTCCCTCTCTCTCTCTCTCTCTCTCTAAACCACTTTTTCTCCCCCCCCTTTTCTCTTTTTATCTCTCTCTCTCTCTCGCTCTCTCTCTCTCTCGCTCTCTCTCTCTCTCGCTCTCTCTCTCTCTCGCTCTCTCTCTCTCTCGCTCTCTCTCTCTCTCGCTCTCTCTCTCTCTCGCTCTCTCTCTCTCTCGCTCTCTCTCTCTCTCGCTCTCTCTCTCTCTCGCTCTCTCTCTCTCTCGCTCTCTCTCTCTCTCGCTCTCTCTCTCTCTCGCTCTCTCTCTCTCTCGCTCTCTCTCTCTCTCGCTCTCTCTCTCTCTCGCTCTCTCTCTCTCTCGCTCTCTCTCTCTCTCGCTCTCTCTCTCTCTCGCTCTCTCTCTCTCTCGCTCTCTCTCTCTCTCGCTCTCTCTCTCTCTCGCTCTCTCTCTCTCTCGCTCTCTCTCTCTCTCGCTCTCTCTCTCTCTCGCTCTCTCTCTCTCTCGCTCTCTCTCTCTCTCGCTCTCTCTCTCTCTCGCTCTCTCTCTCTCTCGCTCTCTCTCTCTCTCGCTCTCTCTCTCTCTCGCTCTCTCTCTCTCTCGCTCTCTCTCTCTCTCGCTCTCTCTCTCTCTCGCTCTCTCTCTCTCTCGCTCTCTCTCTCTCTCGCTCTCTCTCTCTCTCGCTCTCTCTCTCTCTCGCTCTCTCTCTCTCTCGCTCTCTCTCTCTCTCGCTCTCTCTCTCTCTCGCTCTCTCTCTCTCTCGCTCTCTCTCTCTCTCGCTCTCTCTCTCTCTCGCTCTCTCTCTCTCTCGCTCTCTCTCTCTCTCGCTCTCTCTCTCTCTCGCTCTCTCTCTCTCTCGCTCTCTCTCTCTCTCGCTCTCTCTCTCTCTCGCTCTCTCTCTCTCTCGCTCTCTCTCTCTCTCGCTCTCTCTCTCTCTCGCTCTCTCTCTCTCTCGCTCTCTCTCTCTCTCGCTCTCTCTCTCTCTCGCTCTCTCTCTCTCTCGCTCTCTCTCTCTCTCGCTCTCTCTCTCTCTCGCTCTCTCTCTCTCTCGCTCTCTCTCTCTCTCGCTCTCTCTCTCTCTCGCTCTCTCTCTCTCTCGCTCTCTCTCTCTCTCGCTCTCTCTCTCTCTCGCTCTCTCTCTCTCTCGCTCTCTCTCTCTCTCGCTCTCTCTCTCTCTCGCTCTCTCTCTCTCTCGCTCTCTCTCTCTCTCGCTCTCTCTCTCTCTCGCTCTCTCTCTCTCTCGCTCTCTCTCTCTCTCGCTCTCTCTCTCTCTCGCTCTCTCTCTCTCTCGCTCTCTCTCTCTCTCGCTCTCTCTCTCTCTCGCTCTCTCTCTCTCTCGCTCTCTCTCTCTCTCGCTCTCTCTCTCTCTCGCTCTCTCTCTCTCTCGCTCTCTCTCTCTCTCGCTCTCTCTCTCTCTCGCTCTCTCTCTCTCTCGCTCTCTCTCTCTCTCGCTCTCTCTCTCTCTCGCTCTCTCTCTCTCTCGCTCTCTCTCTCTCTCGCTCTCTCTCTCTCTCGCTCTCTCTCTCTCTCGCTCTCTCTCTCTCTCGCTCTCTCTCTCTCTCGCTCTCTCTCTCTCTCCCTCTCTCTCTCTCTTCGTCTCTCTCTCTCACCCTCCTCTCTCTTTCTACATATATCCATCTTGCTCTTCCTCTCTCTACCATTTATTAACCATCATTTACTTGTCCCTCCCTACGCCCCACTCTCTTACTCATTCTTTCTCACTCTCTCTCAACACCTCTTTATCCATCATTTATTCCTCCCTCCCTACCCCCAACTCTCTCTCTCATATTCTTTAGGGTTAGTTTATCTGCATGTAGACATCTCTCTATATCTATATGTATATGTATATCTATGTGTGTTTTGATATTTTCATTTGCATAACATATTTATATCTATATTTTGGTATACATCCATATTCATATGTTGATCTATTTTCATATTTATATTTTAATATATGTCTCCATATGTATGTTTACGTGCATTTTCATGCCTTTATCTTTGTGTTAATTTATTTCATGTCTATATTTGTAAATGTGTAGATGAATCTATACTCTAATGCATATCTATATCCATATTCATATCTATATCTACAAGTGTACGAGTTTATATTTTTATTTGTATCTATACATATCTATACCTGTTATTGTACATAGGTATCATAATTGACCTTTATATCCGATATTTTATGTTTATCTAAGTCCAAATCCATTTCTCAATTATGAGAAATGAATATTTATGTCTAAATATAGAGATATAAAGGTTGTGGATCTACATAGATATAAATTTCTACCTATACGATCATTGATATCCATAATTACTTTTGAACATGTGTATACTGATATTTATACATATATCTAGATATTAATCTTTTTCTCTAGGCAGTGTACGTAGATGAGACAAAATCGTCTGTACTTGTACGTTTTTGTACATTCGTACTACTTGCATCTTTGAGGCCTTTTGTGACACACATTCAGGTTAAGTGCATAAGTGTTGGCTTGAGCAACGCATGAGCGTCGTTTCAGGTGTTGTGCTTGTACCGCGTGAGTGTGTTTGTGCCCATAAACGCATAACGTTTTCTCGTTGCTGGTAATTAACACGGCCATAAAGGTTGATTAACTTGGCCGCATGTAGCGTCGTCAATCGGAATTAACCAGGGTGCATGAATGCAGAATCTTGCGTTAACTTGTCAATAGTAGCGTGGCATTTCTGTGGATGAACTTTGCCATGCGTAGCGTCGTTATCCCGAATGAATATTGTAGCATATCGATCCTTGCGTTAATTCGTTAATCGTCACGCAGTATGCCCGTCGACTAAAATGTTTTTCGCAAACTATCCCGTTCAACATAGTTTCAGCTTCCAAACTCGGAGTCTCACGTGGATCGCACCGTCGATTTGCTTTCCCGACGTCATGTGATGTTTTCGCCTTATGTGCGTTACTCATTTGTGGTGATTATCATGGACGTACCTGGTCGCGGCGTTAATGTGGCTTAACGTTGCTGCGTATGGCGCTGTAATTCCCAATGACTAAAGGAGCGTGCATGTCAAACCTTCCGTTAATTCGTTAGTAATAACGCGGCTTGCGCGTCGATCAGAGTGTTTTGCGCTGACTGTCGCGTTCGTTTAGTTTGAGCTGTCAAACCAGAATCAATTTCATCCGAAATTAGCTACATAGAAGTGAGTACCTTAATACCCGCAACACCTTGCCGGTGGACATTAACGCCACTGAATATTTCGCTAAAACGTTTCCCGCCTGCGCTAGCATCCAAATAGTGGATTTGTACACCTGGTTTTTCTCTGGTTTGATCACGGATCAAATTCAATGATGACGTGCAGTCAATGGCCGTTGGCCCAGACACGCAATCATGCGGGTGTGGCAGGCGGTTACCGGCGGCAACTGGGCGGCAGTGCCTCAACAGTCGAACGATTTACTTACCTTCCTGGCTCATGTCTCTTGATTTAGGGACCCCGCATGGGCCGCGGCATCGCATGAGAGAACGTCGTAGAAACCTACCTGAAACGATTGAGCGTTCAATTTTTTTGTCAGGTATATTCGCTTCGCTGTATTTTTGCCTGATGTTGGCACGAGACGGTGTCCACGAGTCTGGGGTACTGTTCATAGTTGTACACCTCCTCAGCCACCAGCTCTCCGCAAATTTTGCGGAGAGCTGGTGGCTGAGGAGGTCACAACCAGAACCCCCCGCCAAAATTCTTTGGTACCCGGCACTTTCCTTTATAGTTTTTAGTCAGAAGCACTTCAAACCAAGTTAGGTGAGCTAGGTTTGAAAAGCTACCCAGCGTGGCAATCTGATTTCTTGCCACGTGGCCAATTTTGGTCGCCGACGAATAAGAACAATATGCGTTTACTTCTTTTGTCACGAACAAAGCAATGAACGCCACTTTGTTTGGACGTAACAAAATGAGGCTCCGCCAATTGTCGACAACAGTAAGAGCCTATCCATTTTTTTCTGCAAGAAAATCCATTTTGTAACTGAACAAAGATGGTTTCTCTCTTTTGTACAGAACGCGATAGGTATCCTCTTTTCGGAGAACAATTTTTCTGACAATGCTGCTTCGCACTTTCCATGATCACGTGGGCTATAATTGCTTCACAACAAGGTTACTTGCTCATGTCTCATTTCACCGGTTCCAGAGTCTGTGTTGTACCTGAAAGATGTTAGCCACTACAAAACAAGAAAAACAACGGTTCGTAAACATGAGAACATAATCACCACAAATATTTTGGTTACTAAACCAGGAGTTGGTGGTACTGTGTATAAGTACCCCTCAAAGCAGTATGGTAGGGGCGGCTGGGTCTCAGATGAATGTATTAAATAATGCGCGACAAAAAATCTGGCCATGTGCGATGTGCGCCCAATTTTGTCTACAGCACAACGTTCATCTTGTAATGAACGTCGTCTTGGAATGAACGAGGATCGACTGATGTTGTGAACATGAAGACATACCTCCAAAGTATTAAACAGAATTGGTTACTACATACTAGCTACATATGGAACAACATGAGAAAAGGAAAACGAATCCTTTACACAATAGCACTAATGTTTGAACCATTTCTTTGCAATGTAATGAAACGCACATTACCGTAACATTCCATACCATGCCATACCATACAATATCATTCTTACTGTCAACCAGATCATTAAGCATTCATGGTTCTCGTAATGAACGTACATAGTATCTGGGCCGTGGGGCTTGGAAAATGCTACGCAATGCAGTTTACGGAACGTGATTCCGATACCAAAGCAAAATGTACAGAATACTCAAGCAGTGGGGGGTGAGGGAGGAGGGGAAGCAGCGGTGTGCACACCCATGGACGGATGAGTCACAAAGGCACCCCTCAACATGATAACAAGAAAACATACCGAGATGTAAGGCACTCAAAATGCTACCCGACGGAATTTATGGCACGCAATCTTGATACCATATGAGACCCCAAGAGCGATGGAGGTGAGGTCATTAAGGTCGTAGCAACTCCGGCGCATGAAGCCGTGCAACCATATGAACTATAATGAAAGCAATTGGACAGTGGATTAGGGTTTTCCAAGGGCTACTAGAAAGATTTCATAGCTCTTCAATTGGATTCCGATTGGCCCTAGTTCCGCCCGCCCCAGCGGTAGTTATGGGTCCGCATACCGACACCGGCAAATGAAGTCGTGCAACCATAGACATTATAATAAAACCAATTGAGTAGTGGATTAGGATTTGCCAAGGGTTACCAGAAAGAATTTATGACTCATCGATTAGATTTCGATTGGCCCTGTTTCTGCCTACCTTAGTGGTAGTGTTAAGGGTGTGCGCACCAACATCAGCGCGTCAAGCCGCGCAACCGTAGGAATTATCATAAAAAAAACTGGACAGTGGTTTGGGGTTTGCCAAGGGCTTCTAGAAGTATTTTATGGCTTTTTGAATGGATTCCGATTGATCCTCGTTCTGCCTCACTGAGTAGGATTATTTTGGGTGCGTACACCGACATTGGTGCATGGAGTCGTGCAACCTTAGGAATCACGATAAAAGAAATTCGAGATAGGATTAGGGTTTTCCCAAGGATACTAGAAATATTATATGTCCCATCGATTGGATTTCAAGTGGCCCTGGTTCGGCCCACCCCAGCGAGAGTATAGTGGATGCGCGCACCGACACCGGCGCATGAAGCTGTGCAACGGTAGGAATTATAATGAAATCAATTGGAAAGAGGGTTAAGGTATACAAAGGGTTACTAGAAATATTCTACGGTTCATTGAATGGATTTCCATTGGCCTTGGTTCCGCCCACCCAAGCATTGGTATTGTGGGTGCGAGCAGCGACACTGGCAATTGAACCAGTGCAACCATAGGAATCATAATAAAAGCAATTGGAGAGTAGATTAGGATTTCCCAAGGGCTACTAGATATATTTTACCGCTTCTTGATTGGATTCCAATTAGCCCTTGTTCTGCCCATCCTAGCGGGAGTATAATGGGTGTGCGCACTGACACCGGCGCATGAAGCCGTGCAACCTTTGGAATTATAACAAAAGAAACTACACAGTGGATTAGGGTTTGCCAAGGGCTACAAAAACGATTTTAGGGCTCCTCAATTATATTCTGATTGGCCCCAGTTCCACCCACCCGAGGGAGAGTATTCTGGGTGCGAGCACCGACACGAATGGATGAAGCCGTGCAACCGTAGGAATTATTATGAAAGCAACTAATTTGGATAAGAATTTGCCAAAGAATACAAGAAAAATTATACGGCTCATCGATTGCATTCGGATTGGCCCTAATTCTGCCCACCCTGACAAGAGTATTGTGAGTGCATGCACCGACACCGCCGCATCAAGCTGTGCGACTTTAGGAACTATGAGAAAGGCAATTGGATAGTGGACTAGGGTCTGTGGAGGGCTATGAGAAAGATTTTACGGCTCGTCAAATGGATTTAGATTGGCCCTAGTTCTGCCTACCCCAACGATAGCATTGTGGGTGCGCACACCGACACCGACGCATCAAGCCGTGCAACTATAGGAATTATAATAAAATCAATTAGACACTGGATTAAGGTTTGCCAAGGGCTACTAGAAAGATTTTATGTCTTTTCAATGAAATACCGATTACCCCTTATTTTGACCACACGAGTAGGAGATTTGTGAGTATGCCCACCGACACGGGCGCATGAAGCCGTGCAACCTTAGGAATCATAATGAAATGATTTGCACAGTGGATTAGGGTTTGCCAAGGGCTACTCGAATGATTTTACGGCTCATTGATTGGATTCCGATTTGTCGTGATTCCACCTACCCCAGCAGGAGGATTCTCAGCGCACGCACCCACAACGGCCGATGAAGACGTGTAACCGTAGGAATTATAATGAAAGCAAGTGGACAGTGGATTTGGGTTTTCCAAGGGCTAGAAAGATTTTGTACCTCGTTGATTGGATTTGGATTCGCCTTAATCCGGCCCACCCCAACGGGAGTATTATGTGTGGGCACAGTGACACCGACCCATGAAGTCGTGCAAGTGTAGGAGTTATACTAAAAGTAATTATGCAATGGATTGGGGTTTACCAAAGGCCAATGGGAATATTTTATGGTCACCGATCGGATTTCGACTGGCCCTGGTTCCGCCTACCCCGGTGGGAGTGTTTAGGGTGCGCGCACTGACACCGGCGCATCAAGCCAAGCAACCATAGGAATTATGATAAAAGCATTTGAAAAGTAGAGAAACACTTTTTCAGGGGTACTAAGAAGAGTTTACAGCTCATCGATTGGATTCCAATTGACTCTGGTTCGGTCCACCCTTGCCGGAGTATAATGGGTGTGGGCACCGAACCCAGCACATGAAGCTGTGCAACCGTAAGATTTATAACTAAAGCAATTACATCGTTCATTGGGGTGTTTTTACAGCTACTAGAAAGATTTTGTGGCTTGTCGATTGGATTCCGAGTGGCCCTGGTTCCACCCACCCCAGCGGGATTATTGTGGGTGCGCGCACCGACAATGGCGCATTAATCCGTGTAACCAAAGGAATTATAATAAAAGCAATTGGACAGTGCAAGAAAGTTTTCCGAGGGCATTCTAGAAATGTTTTAAGGCTCGTCAAATGGATTCCAATCGGCCCTTGTTTTGCCCACCCCAGCAGTAGTATCTTAAGTTCGTGGACTGACACCGGCGCATGAAGACATGCAACCGTAAGAATTATTCTAAAAGCAATTGGACAGTGGATTATGGTTTGGCACGGGCTATTAGAAAAATTTTACGACTCGTTGATTTGTTTCATACTGGCCCTCGTTCCACCCAACCTCGCGAAAGTATTGTGGGTGCGCGCACTGACACCAGCGCATGACGTTGTGCAACCGTAGGAATTATGATAAAAGCAATTGAACAGTGGATTAAGGGTTACCAAGGGCTACAAGGAATATTTTACGGCTCTTTGATTGGATTTTGATTGGCCCTGGTTCTGCCCACTCGAGCGAGAGTATTGTAGGTGCATGCACTGACAACGGCACATGAAGCCGTGCAACCACAGGAATTATGATGAAAGCAATTCAATAGTGGATAAGGGTTTACCAACGGCTACTAGAAGGATTATACGACTCGTCAATTGGATTCCGATTTGCCCTTGTTCGGCCCACCCAAGCAGGAGTATTGTGGGTGCACGCACCAACACCAGCGCATCTAGAGGTGCAAATGTAGGAATTATAATAAAAGCTATTGGACAGTGGATTAGGGTTTTCTAAGGGCTATTAGAAAGATTTTTGGGGGATTGAATGGATTCCAATTGGCCCTGTTTCCGCCAAGCCTAGCGAGAGTGTTGTGGGTGCACGCACCGACACCAGCGCATGAAGCTTTGCAGCCGTAGGAATTGTAATAAAAGAAATTGCACACTTAATTAGGGTTTTCCTAGGGCTACTAGAAACATTTTATGGCTCATCAATTGGATTCTTATTGGTCCTGGTTCCGCCTACCCCAACTGGAGTATTCTGGGTGCAAGCACGCACACCGGCGTATAAAGTTGTGCAACCATAAGAGTTATACTAAAAGTAATTGGATAGTTTATTAGGGTTTTCCAAGGGCTAAAATAATACTTGACGGCTCATCGATACAATCTCAATTGGCTCCGGGTCGGCTCACCCCACTGGGAGGATTGTGGGTTTGCGTCCTGACCCCAACGCATGAAGCTGTGTAACCATACAAATCATAATAGAAGGAATCAGACGGTGGATTAGGGTTTTCCAAGGGCTACTAGAAAGATTTTTCAACATGTCGATTGGATTACGATTGGCCTCGGTTCTACCTCCCCGAACGGGATTATTGTGGGTATGCGCACGGACACCAGTGCATGAAACCGTGCAAACAGAGGAATTACAAGAAAAGCAAGTAGACAATTAATTAGAGTTTGGTGAGGGCTGCTAAAAGATTTTAGAGCTCGTCCATTGGATTCCAATTGGCCCTGGTTCCGCCCACCCAAGCGAGAGTAATGCGGATGTGCACACCTATACCGGCGCATCAAGCAGTGGAATTGTGGGAATCATATTAAAAGCAATTGGACAATGGATAATGGTTTTCCAAGGTCTAGTGGGAAGATTTTACGGCTTGTCAATTGGATTCCAATTGGCCCTCATTCCATCCACCCAAGCAAGACAATTGTGGGTGCGCGCACTGACACCAGTGCATGAAACCGTGCAACCATATGAATTTTAATAAAAGCAATGGCACAATGGATAAGAGTCTGCCCAGGGATACTTAGAATGAATTACGGCTCAATGATTGGATTCCAATTGGCCCTGGTTCCCCCCACACCAGCGGGAGTAGTGTCGGTGCGCGTATTGACATTAACGCATGAAGCCGTGCAACCGAAGGAAGTATAAAAGAAGCAATTCGACAGTGGATTAGGGTTTGCCAAGGGATACAAGAATGCTTTTACTGTTTGTCGATTGGATTGCAACTGGCTTTGGTTTCGCTCGGTTTAACGCGAGTATTGTGGGTGTGCGCATCGACACTGGCGCACAAAGTAGTGCAACCGTAGGAATTGTAATACAACAAATTAGACAGTGGAGAAGGGTTTGCGAAAGGCTACAAGAAATATTTTACGGCTTGTCGATTGGATTCCGATTGGCCATGGTTCCGCCCACTCCTGCCGGAGTATCGTGGGTGCGCGCATCGACAGTGGTGCATGAGGTTGTGCAACCAAAGGAATAATAGTAAAAGAAATTGGATAGTGGATTAGGGTTTGCAAAGGATTGCTACAAATATTTTATGGATTTTTGAATGGATTCCAATTGGCCCTAGTTCCGCCTTGCCGAGCAAGATTATTCCAGTGGCGCGCACGGACATTGGCGAATGAAGCCTTGCAACCGTAGGAAGTATAATAAAAGCAATTGGAGAGTGGATAGGGGTTTGCTGAGGGCTACTAGAAAGATTTTACGGCTCATCAAATGGATTCTGATTGGCGATGGTTCCGCTCACCCTAGGGCGTGTATTGTCAATGTGCGCACCGACACCTGCGCATGAAGCCTTGAAACTGTAGGGATTATAATAAAAGGAACTGGATAGTGGATAAGTGTTTTCCGAGGGCTACTAAAAGGGTTTGATGGCTCATCGATTGGATTCCGATTGGCCTTGGTTCCGCCCACCATAGCGGGAGTATTGTGGTTGCGCGCACTGATATCAGCGCATGAAGTCGTGCAACCATAGAAGTTATAGTAAAAGCAATAAGAAAATGGATTGCGGTTTGCCGAGGGCAACTAGAATGATTTCATGTCTTGTCCATTGGATTCCTATTGGCCCTGGTTCCACCCACCCCAGTGGGATTATTGTGGGTGTGCGCACTGACACCGACCCATGAAACAGTGTAACCATAGGAGTTATAATTAAAGCAATTAAACATTGGATCAGGATGCCGAGGGCTACTACAAGGCTTTTTTCCGCTTGTAGAATGGATTCTGATTGGCCCAAGTTCCGCCCACCCAAGCAAGAGTATTGTGGGTGTGCGCATCGACACTGGCGCATGAAGCCATGCAACCGTAGGAATCATAATAAAAGCAATTAGAAAGTGGATGAGGGTTTGTTGAGGGCTACTAGAAAGAATTTACGGCTCGCCCAATGGATCCTAATTAGCCCGAGTTCCGCCCAGCCCAGCAGGAGTATTCTGGGTGCATGCACCGATACCAGTACATGAAGCCGTGCAACCTTTGGAATTACAATAAAAGCAATTGGAGATAGGATTTGGGTTTCCTGAGGGATACTAGACAGATTTTGTGGCTTGTTGATTGGATTCCGATTGGCCCTGGTTCCACCCACCTTTACGAGAGTATTTTAGGTGAATGTACCGACAAATGTGCATGAAGCCGTGCAGCCGTAGGAATTCATATTAAAAGCAAGTGAAAAGTGGATTAGGGTATTCCAAGGGCTACTAGAAAGATTTTACTTCTGGTCGATTGGAATCCGATTGGCCCTGGTTCCACCCAGGCGAACAATGGCATTGTGGGTGCACACACTAACACCGGCGTATGAAGCCGTGCACAGATAGGAATTATAATCAAAGCAGTTGGAGAATGGATTAGGATTCTCCGAGGGCTACTAGAGATGTTTTATGGCTCGTCGACTGTGTAAACATGGATTTCAATTGGCCCTTGTTCGGCCCACCCCAGCGTTGATTTGCTCGGTGCGCGCACCGACACCGGTGCATGAAGCCGTGCAACCTTAGGAATCATAATGAAAGAAATTGGACAGTGGATTAGGGCTTGCCAAGGGCTACTACAAAGATTTGACGGCTCGTTGATTACATTCTCGTTTTTCCTGGTTCCTGCCACCCTAGCGGGAGTATTGTGGGTACGCCCACCAACACCGGCTGATGAAGCCGTGCAACCGTAGGAATTATAATGAAAGCCATTGGACAGTTGATTAGGGTTTTCCAAGGGCTACAAGAAAAGTTTTATGGCTCGTCGATTGGATTCTGATTGGCCGTGGTTTTGCCCACCCCTACATGAGTATTATGGGTGCGCACACCAACACCAGTGCATGAAGCCGTGCACCTCTAGGAATTATAGTGGGAGCAAATAGACAGTGGATTAGGGTTTTCCAAAGGCTACTAGAGAGATTTTACAGCTTGTCGATTGGATTCAGATTGGCCCTTGTTTCGCCCAACCTGACCGGAGTATTCAGGGTGTGCGTACAAACACCGGCGCATCAAGCCTTGCAAAAGTAGGAATTATAACAAAAAAAATTGGAGAGTGGACTAGGGTTTGCTGAGGGCTACTAGAAAGATTTTACGGCTCATTGAATGGATTCCAATTTTCCCTTGTTCCCTCTACCCTAGCTAGAGTATTCTCGGTGTGTGCATCGACACTGGTGCATGAATTTGTGCAATGTAAGGAATTATAATAAAAGCAATTGGAGAGTGGATTAAGGTATCCCGCGGGATACTACAAATATTTTATGGCTTGTTGATTGGATTCCAATTGGCCCTGGATTTGCTTACTCAAGCAGGAGTATTGTGGGTGTGCGCGCCAACACCGGCACATGAAGCTGTGCATTCTTACGAAGTATAATAAAAGAATTTAAACAGTGGATTAGGGTTTGCCAAGGGCTACTAGAAAGATTTTATGGCTCATCGATTGGATTCCTATTTGTCTTGGTTCCACCCACCCCAGCGGGAGTTTTGTGGGTGCACACACCAAAACTGGACGATAAATCCATGCAACCGTAGGAATTATAATGAAAGCAATTGGACATAGATTCGGGTTTGCCACGGGCAACTAGCAAGATTTTATGCATTGTCGATTGGATTTCAATTGACCCTAGTTCCGCCCAACCCAATGGGAGTATCATTTTTGCGTGCACGGACGCCGGCGCATGAAGCCATGCAACTATTGGAATTATAGTAAAAGCAATTAGACAGTGCATTAGGATTTGCTGAAGGCTACTAGAATGAATTTACAGATCGTCAATTGGATTTCGTTTGGCTGTTGCTCTGCCCACCCCAGCGGGAGTATTGTGGGTGCGCACACCAAGACCGGCGCATCAAGCCGTGCAACCATAGGAATTACAATGAAAGCAATTGGAAAGTGGATACGCGTTTTTTTAGGGATACTGGAAAGATTTTGTGGCTTGTCAAATGGATTCCGATTGGCCTTGGTTCCACCCATCCTTGCAAGAGTATTGTGGGTGTGCGCACCGACACCGGCGCATGAAGCTGTGCAACTATAGGAATTATAATGAAAGAAACTGGATCATAGAATACGGTTTGCGGAAGGCTACTACAAACATTTAATGCCTCCTCGATTGGATTCTGATTGGCCCTGGTTTGGCCTACCCCACGGAGACTATTGTGGGTGCGCGCACTGACACCGGCGCATGAAGCCGTGTAACCATCGGAATAAAAATGAAATCAATTAGAAAATGGATAAGGGTTTTCTGAGGGCTACTAGAAAGATTTTACTGCTCATCGATTGGATTCCAATTGGCCCTGGTCCGGCCCACCCTTGCAAGAGTATAATGGGTGTGCACACTGACACCGGCACATGAAGCCAAGCAACCGTAGGAATTGTAGTGAAAGCAAGTGGATAGTGGATTAATGTTTTTTGGGCCACTAGAAAGAGATTGCGACTCATCGATTGGATTCCGATCGGCCCTGGTTGCGCCTACTCGAGTGGGAGTATTGTAGCTGCGCGCACTGAAACTGGCGCATCAAGTCGTGCAACCATAAGAATTATATCAAAATCAATTGGACACTGGATGAGGGTTTGCTGAGGGCTACTAGAAACATTTCATGGCTCGTCAAAAGGATTCCTATTGGCCCTTGTTCTGCACACCCCAGTAGGAGTATTGTTGGTGCGTGCACTAATACCGGAGCATAAAGCCGTGCAACCATAGGAATCATAATAAAAGCAATTGGACAGTTGATTAGGGTTAGGCAAAGGCTATTAGAAAGATTCTATGGCTCTTTGATTGGATTCTGATTCCCCCTGGTTCTACCTAACCCGGCGGAAGTATTATGGGTGCGCACACTGACATCGGTGCATGAAGCCGTGCAACCGTAGGAATTATAATAAAAGCAAATGAACAATGGATTAGGTTTTGCAAAGGGCTACTTGAAATATTTTACGCCTCTTCAAATGGATTCCGATTGGCCCTGGTTCCACACACCCGAGCTGGAGTATTATTGCTGCATGCACCAACAACGGTGCATGAAGCTGTGCAACCGTAGGAGTTATATCAAAAGAAATTAGACAGTGGATTAGGGCTTACACAGGGCTACTAGAAAGATTTATTAGCTCATCCATTGGATTCTGATTGGCCCTTGTTTCGCCTACCAAAGCGAGAGTATTGTGGGTGCGTCCATCGACACGAACGCATCAAGACGTGCAATTGTAGGAATCATGATAAAAGAAATCGGAAAGTGGATAAGGGTTTTCCAAGAGCTACTAGAAAGATACTACGGCCCATTGAATGGAATCCGATTGGCCCTGGTTCTGCCAAGCCCAGCAGGAGAGTTCTTGGTGCGTGCATTGACACCGGCACATAAAGCTGTGCAACCGTAGAAATATTAACAGAAGCAAATAGACGATGGATTAGGGTTTGCCGAGGGCTGCTAGAAAGATTTTACCGCTTGAAGATTAGATTCTGATCATCCCTTGTTTCACCCACCCCAGCGGGAGTATTGTGGGTGCGTGCACCAACACCGGCGCATCAAAACGTGCAACCAAAGGAATTATGATAAAAGCAATTAGACAGTGGATTAGGGTTTGCCAAGAGCTACTAGAAAGATTTTATGGCTCGTCGAACGCATTAGGATTGGCCCTCTATCCGCCCACCATAGCGGGAGTATTGTGGGTACGCGCTGATATGGGCACATGAAGCTCTGCCACTGTACGATTTATGATTAAAGCAATTGGACAGTGGATTAGGGTTTGGCGAGGGCCAATAGAAAGATTTTATTGCTTTTCCATTGGATTCCGATTTGCCTTGGTTCCCCCCACCCCAAGAAGATTATTGTGGGTGCCCGCAGCGAAACCGGCGCATGAAGCCGTGCAACCGTAGGAATTATAGGAAAAGCAATCAGAGAGTGGATTAGGGTTTTGCAAGGGGTACAAAAAACATTATACAACTCATTGATTTGATCCGGATTGGCCTTAATTCCGCCCACCCGAGCGGGAGTATTATGGGTGCGTGCACTGCCACCAGTGCATCAAGTCATGCAACCTAAAGAATTATAACAAAAGCAATTGGACAGTGGATGAGGGTTTTCTAAGGGCTGCTAGAAAGATTTTACGGCTCGTCGAATGGATTCCAATTGACCCTATATTCTGCCAACCCCAACGGGAGTCTTTGGTGTGTGCGCACAGACACAGGCGCATGAAATCGTGCAACCATAGGAATAATAATTGAAGGAAAAAGACAGTGAGTTGGGGTTTGCCGAGGGCTACTAGAAAGATCTTTCAGCCCGTTAATTGGATTACGATTGGCCCTTGTTGCGCGCACCCCAATGTGAGTATTGTGGGTGTGCGCATTGACACTAACACATTAAGCCGGGCAACCATAGGAGTTATAACAAAAGCCATTGGAAAGTGGATTAGAGTTTGGCGACGGCTATTACAAAGATTTAACGGGTCTTTGATTGGACTCGACTAGCCCTAGTTCCGCCCACCCAAGCAAGAGTACGGTGAGTGCACGCACCGACACCGGCGCATGAAGCCGTGCAACCGTAGGAATTATAATGAAACAATTTGGACAGTGTATTTGTGATTGTTGAGTGCTATTAGAAATATTTTACGGCTCCATCATTGGATTCCGATCGGCCCTAGTTCCGCCCACCCGAGCGGTATTGTTGTGGGTGCATGCACTAACACCAACACATGAAGCTTTGCAACCATATGCATTGTACTGAAAGCAATTAGACAATGGATTAGAGTTTTCCAGGGGCTACTAGGAAGATTATACGACTCGTCAATTGGATTTAGATTGAGCCTAGTTCTCCCCACCCATATGGGGGTAGTGTGGATGCGCGCATCGACAAAAGCTCATCAAGCCATGCAACTATAGAAACAATAACAAAAGCAATTTGACAGTGCATAAGGGTTTGCCTGGGGCTACTAGAAAGATTTTGTGGCTTGTCGAATGGAATTCGATTGATCCTGGTTCCACCCACCCTAGCAAGAGTATTGTGGGTGCGCGCACCAACACCTGCACATGAAGCCATTTAATTATATGAATAATAACAAAGCAATTAGACAGTGCATAAGGGGTTTGTGCGAGGCTAGTATGAAATGTTGATAGCTCGTCGATTGGATACTGATTGGCTTTGGTTCCGCCCACCCCAGCGGGAGTATTCTAGGTGCGCACACCGACACTGGCACATCAAGCTCTGCAACCTTAGAAATGACAATAAAAGCAGTCAGATATTTGATGAGGGTTCTCCAAGACCTACTGGAAAGATTTTACGGCTCATCAATTCATGCACATATACATGTACATGTACATAAACATAAACATATACATAAACATATACATATACACATACATATACATATACATATACATATACATATACATATACATATACATATACATATACATATACATATACATATACATATACATATACATATACATA